>CAEGAE010094834.1:0-23883 GCA_903067095.1 Girardinus metallicus
GATAGATAGATAGATAGATAGATAGATAGATAGATAGATAGATAGATAGATAGATAGATAGATAGATAGATAGATAGTTGGGTGGGTGGGTAATTTGCACTGCTGTACTTGAGGAAAGAATACTATGAAATATTGAAGCAACAAGACAGTAACCTGAAGATACAGCTGAATAAATGTCTTGTGCTTTTACTGCAATAGGGTATGGAAGCAAATTATTGGTTGGTCCCAATCAAGTATGTACTGTATGATGAATTTTTTTTTTTTGTCTAAATATGTTTTTAATGCCTTTTTTTATTACAACATTCTAGCGTTTTTAATAAACGTACGCCATAACTATCAACATTAACATAATAAGTAAAAGCTGCAATAGGTTTACATAGTATATTTATTTATTTCAATGACATTCAAATTGGAATATTATTCCAACTTACAGACATACTAGCATAACTAATTAATTCATTAACGTGCTGTTATCAAAGTCCAGACGGGGTAGCTCTGGACTGTCATGAAGGGAACGGGATCAGCAGCGGTGAACCGGTAGGCGGAGACTGTCCTCTTGCTTCCGCGTTTCCCTCTCACTTCTCTCATTGCACAGCACGCCGGTAATTTTGGTCACGTTTCCAACCCTTCATCCTTATTTATTCCCTTTTTAATTCTACCTGTAGCGAGTTTATTAAAACGGCTTTACAACATTTAGCGAAACCCACACAACCCTGTCCTACATAATCGGAGGTTGTCGACTGGCTCATCCATGTATTGGAGTCCTGGGCCCCAGCGCACCGGCTCCGGCTTCAGCCATGTCGGCACAGAACGCAGCGGCTGGCGGCGGTGACAGAGCGGGAAGCGAACCGGCAGGTAAATGAAACACAACGCTACTGCTGTCACCGTCGGTAATGCTTGCATATGCTGGCAGTAGGGGGTCCCTTGCATCGAGGTTCAAGCTGACAAGCTGAGGTCCAGGGGTGTTTATTGTCCGTTTGTTGCTCCGCTCAACTGAGGAGTTTGCGCTATTCCGAAACTAGGTCAGTAGATCAGTAGAGCAAGCTCGCCCTCTAACGCTACGCCATTTATGTAACAGCTGTACGACCTTGTTTGTCACACCACCACCGTTTCGCAACCTAAACAGGTCAAATATTAAAAATCTATTGTCTGTTAAATATAATTATTCGCTCCTATTAATGATAACCCGTACGTGTAAACCACAACGAAAGCTAGCTTAGCAGCAGCAGCAGCGGGGCCTGTGTTTATCGCTCTCTATCGAAGGATGCGTATATTTAAGGTGGTATTCTTAAGAACAGCGTGTTACGTTGCGTTACCGTAGATTTATTTAGCACTTCATTTGCAAATATAATCAGTTTTAATTAATACACAGGGTAGTTACTCGTTTTATATTTACAACAGCTTCTATCTACAAGAGGAGGAGCCGAATCGGTCTTTTGTGTCGAGCTTTAAGGTTGCCACAGGGAGCCTCTCTGCCTGTAGAAGCCAGTCCTCCTTT
Organism: Girardinus metallicus; assembly: GCA_903067095.1. Classification (NCBI taxonomy): domain Eukaryota; kingdom Metazoa; phylum Chordata; class Actinopteri; order Cyprinodontiformes; family Poeciliidae; genus Girardinus; species Girardinus metallicus. The sequence goes on from CAEGAE010094834.1 coordinate 1,499, forward strand.
AGGGTCACATAAATCAGTTCTGGTTTCAGGACTTGATGTACTGGACTGTTGGAACCAGCTTTAGGGTCAGTTCAAGCTAAGTGAGAAAACATATAAACACAGATGACTGAAAATAAATGAACACATTTTTTGATTATGCTTAAAAAATATAAAAAGTAACAAGTTGATTTTAGGAAATATAGGTATACATTACCTAAAATGTATGTGAGCGTCCAGACAAACCGTTGCAAGGCAATTTCAAATTTATGGTTTTAAATTTCATTTTTATTTATTACTGTGTAACAGGCTTGGGCTGGTTATTGATAATAAGGTGTACCGCAGTTTTAAGAAGTTGTGGTTTTAAAACTGCTACAGTTTGTCACCACATCATTTCTACAATACAAAGTTCTTTTAAATAGACGCTGGAGAACGAGATGGATGGCTCCCCGTTGGTGCTGCACACTGCCGATCAACTGGCTGAATAGGAGCCTAATATACAAAGCCTAAAATAATGTAGTGTAATTTTCCAGTGCTTACAAGAGAGATAAATTTGGCTGTGTAAAATGTTTCACATGACACAGTGATGGTGTTGCAACTAAACTACCTGCTAACTGAAGTTGGAAAGCAGGGCCTTTTTCCCAGTTAGACTAGTTATCCAGCTTATATCAGCTATTCAAAAGTTACTAGATGAAGAGAAGAAGAGCAAAATTGTATAATTTCCTTGCAATAAGCATTTAGGATGAAGTCATTGTAACTGTAATGACCAGTAAGTTATGTAATGTTAGCAAGTGCAGTGCTTTTAATTTAGTCAACTGTAACACAGAGCGCTTTACAGAAATTAAAAATGCATAAAAAAAACAAAACAATGGAGACATTTACCGGCAGTGATCAAACTAAGTAAACAAATGAAAGAAAGAAAATGAAGACATAAGATGGATACATCAGTCTGTGCTTAAATGCCACTGAGATTAGAGAAAGCTTTACAATCTTTAAATTCAAAGGTCAATCTATTTGTGATACAGTCTAAGCAAGCAATATTTACATCATCGTGATAATGTAGTACTTGCCAAAATAATTGGTTAGAAATATCAAACCATTAATCGATGTTGTATGACGCTAAAGTTGTTACTAACTAAAACTGAAATTCAACAAACACAAACAGTACATTATTATAAACCTCAAATAAAATTTAGAACAAATTGATGCATGTTTATTTTGCAATAACTATTATTATCCATCTATTGTCTGCACCTGCTTGTCCTTGCAGGGCCGCAGGGCGCGCACGCACACACACACACACACACACACATGCTTGGGGCAATTTAGATGGAGCAGTTAACCTAACAGTCATGTTTTTGGACTATTGGAGGGAGCTGGAGTACTCAGAGAGAACCCATGGTTGCACAGAGAGAACATGCAAACGCCATGCAATTAGACCCCAGGCCAGGATTTGAGCCCAGAACCTTCTTCCTGCAAGGCAAGAGTGCTACCAACTGAACCGCCATGTAGTCCTATTATTAATATGATTATTATCACTATTGTTATTATTATCACTACTTGGGAATCGCAGTATTATAGTGTTGAGAATATACTTACTGGAAGATTTTCTGCAACAAAAAATATAGTTCTTTAACATTTATAATGCTGATGTTTTAACACCCCAAATCCTACTTAGTTGGGATTACTTTTACTCTGTGTAAATAAGTAGATGCAAGGAAAGATAAAATGATTTGTTCATGTAGAATTAGCACAGCTAATGGTTTATCAGCTTGAGAGTTCTTCAAATAAGCTGTAAGAACTTGAATAGCGCTTTTGCAGATCATTTTTGACCACACAGCACTTTACACTAGAGTCATATTCACCCACACAAACATTCACACACCGATCGGTAGGCAATTTGGGGCTAAGTGCCTTGCCCATGGGCACATCAACATGAGGAAGCTGGAATTGAACCTACCACCTTCCGATCACAAGACAACTACTCTTCCCACAGAGCCACAGTTGTCCACAAATATAACATGTTATGCAATATTTATTGTATTAAGTCCTGACATGTTCATTAATATCTTTAAGGTGGATCTTGTAATGTCCGAAGTATTGTTTTTTTCTAGCGTTCTCCTACCAGCATGGGTTGAGTGATATGCTCAAGATGTTAATGAGTCATGTGTTTACTTCAAACTTGTAACTTATTGTCCAAAACCAAAATAAAAGCGTGTGAATAGCCAATAAAGACTGGAATAATAATCAGCTCTAGGTTTTCCCTCAGCACATCTTGAAATGGCACAGCGAGATAGGCAGGAGCCGGTGTTATGCAAACGCACTGGTGTGTTGGTTTTTCAAATAAAGTAAAATTTAACATTTCATGATATTTAAATTCATTTCAGTCTATTGTAAAAGTGAGCATATATAAGCTTTACTTTGGTTTTACATTAAAAAAAAACTTGTTTTACATTGTTTTTACATAAAAACAGAACAACAAAAAATCTCATTTCTGAAGATGTCATCAGTTTCGGCCTCCAGGACTGAAACTGATGACTACAGTGTGAGAGGAGCGAAGACTAAAGCTCACTCATTGAAAAACTTCATAGATGTTTATGCAAAAAGCTATTTTATGACCTTGTTGCTTTGGGAGGTTATTTACATGTCAGCCAGTGATCACATATGTAGGCAACTGGTGTAAAATAATACACAGAGTGATCTGTGTAAAACTGTCTAGAGTAACTGTTTGACAGAAAAGTAAGGCATAATTAATGATTTTAAAAGTACTGCTTACAAAAAACCACAATGACATTTTTGAGAATGGACTTGTTTTATTCTTTGGTCAAGGTTGCACCAGTCATTAGTTTCAGCCATTAGGACCAGCTGACCCGGAATTAAACTAAATAAAAACATCTGCAGAGGTTTGTTTTGTTTTTTTTTCTGCAATTTATAATAATTGTTACCATTTACCAGACCCTCACCTCAAAAATCCTGAACTTTCCCTTTAACTCTGAGGACTTCTAGCGTCAGGCCTCAACGGCCAGAGCCATGCATGTTTTTGATACAAAACATCCGAAGTAAATAAATGGTTCATTACCAGGCCTCTGCTTACCTGATGAAATGTTGATTAGGTAATTCAGACATTTGAGACACCTCTGCTGGAGTGGAAACACCTAAAGTAGCAAAACAAGGACATTTTATGATTGGAATTGGACATCTCTGCTTTTGCTGCATCAAAACCAAAAAATTCCCAAAATGTCATCAAGCATTTCCATGATGCACTTTTTTTTAGTTGAGTAAAAACCAGGTAAAGGTTAGTGACACATTTCAACAGAAATAAGTTCCTACAAAAGGAACCTGCAACACATTTTCCTCAATATTCCTGTTTTACATTTACACTCGTTTGTTGTCCATCAGGACCGGCAGTGCAGACCTCAAAGAAAATCAGAATTCAGTCTCAGCTAGAAAAAGCCTGGCTGTTGCATCTCTAAAAATAGAAGCTTTTTACTGTAAAGCAATAAAACAGTAAACCAAAAAAAAATACTTGAAAGAAGCCATTGTTTACCCATCGCTAAAAGATCAAAAAAATAAAAACCTCTCTCATGATGTCTAAAGATCAGATTGTTGACTTTGGGTCAATTTGACCCATTTTTACATACCCACAATGCTTTGTCATACCACTGTATATAAACAAGAGGAGGGATTTTTGTTCTTTTTTTTTTTTTTTGGAGGATTGGGAGAATTTAGGTAAGACCAATTTTTTACAAGTTATGTTCATGCAGTGTCATAAAACTATCAAATCTATTCTCATCTCTCAAGTAGAAAAATTTCTTTTGTATTTTAGAGACATATGATGTAGACTTTATAGCTTCTCATAATATTTTGTATTCATAGCAGTAATAATAAAAGTGATTAAAAGTACTTAACATGCCATTGATATCTTTTTTTTTTTCAGCAATAAACATTATGGCTAAGATTGTCCATAACTACAGTCAGACCTCCAGAGGTACAAATATGGCTCTTAAAAAACAAAATGTGTAAAATATCATGTAAAAACTGAAAAAAAAAATACTGCAGAAGTACAATGTGGTGAGATGAAACGCACCCATTCAGGATGGCTGCACAATGCATCACAGATATAAATATATATAAATCAAGTAATCTATCACAAATATAGTCCAAGTTTAACATGCCAATAATATATTTATCCTGTTGGATAGTCTTTCTGCAGAAGAGGCTCACATTAACACAGATCCCATAAAGCTAAAAGTCACAGATATTGTTGAAAGCAAGCAAGAGAGAAAGACAAGAGAGAGCAAAATGTTGGTTCGCTTCGCACAGATGAATAAAATCACAGAGTGACACAAAAACATTAGCGTTAGCTTAACCTAAGAAAGCTCACTGAGGAGCTGCCATGCCTTCACATGTCCTGGTATGTGTGAATTGATCTGAATGAATAGGGTTGGGCGAGCAGTTAGAGGTTTGGCCGTGTCTGTTTGCTCAAAACGAATAAAAGGGTGTGTCCTCAACTGAATAGGGTACTTTGCATTTGTTTCATGGAGCCTTTCAAACCTTGGGATCGTCCTTCAGGCACGCCACCTTTGGCACAATCAGTCTATTTGAGTCAATTAAAATAAAATATTTCAGAGTTTTGGGGCCATAAGCTGAATAATAAATGTTGAGAAGAGGGATGGATAAAACTCTAGTTCTATGGGGAGAAAAGACTGCAGAATGCCATTTAGTTCTGCATCCAAGGACTTATTTTCTTCAGTTATTTAAATTCAGTCAAGATCTGTGAGTCATAATAATTTGTGGTTTCCATTTTTTTTTCATTCATTTGCATTTTTGTTTTTGAAATATTAATGTATGAGTATCTTAACTCATACATTAAATCTTTGAAGATTTAAATGTAGGGTCTGCTGCTTTAAATTAGATAATGAAATTAGACTTTCATCAAGCAGCATATAGTCGTATAGGTGCAGCCCATACTCAAGTCAGACATTTATTGAATGAGCTTATAAGTAAACACTGAGCCTCAGAGAAAGGTTGTAAGATTTATGGGAAGAATGTGTGTACAGTCTGATCTTCATTTTGCTTCTCGCCTTCTTTGCAAACTTGTAATCTGGCAGAACTTGGCAGAGTGAGGCGGATTAGAAGTCGGGTCACTGCTGATCTGTTAAAGGCTATTTGGGTCACAGGGTTTGTGGCTCATAGTTAAAAATAGGTGTAATCAATAAAAACCAGTCTGTTTCCAGTCATTCTCTTGAGTTTTTCCTCCTACATATTTTTTCAGAAGCCTTACAGCTCATGGCACACCAGAAAGATGTGGAAATATGAAGAATTGAGCTCATTTCTGAGAGCCACTGTCAGCAGTTTGGGATTTAAATGCTTCATTACACATGGCCGCTTTTGAACAACCCGTACCGCACCCTTCCTGGGCTTCCCTCAGCTGTAGGCCTTTGAATAAAAGTACGGTACAATTAGGATGCAGCCACTGACCTCATACAACACAGTCCATTGATTGGGGACAAAAAAACGCCACTTCTTGCGACAAACCTGAGATCTAGTGCATTATGTTTGTTGCTGCATTTGTATGAATGTCACATCCTGGACACACCAGACCACAACATAGCGTACCAAACCACACCGACACCGACACCCGCGGAAACGAGTGTCACGGTCTGACACTCGTTTCCACGGTGTCAGACCATGGAAACGAGGAATAAAAATGCTTTCTATAAGAAACATCTGAAGGAAAATATCCTGCCGCTATGTCCTATCAAAACTTTCCAATGTCCCTGAGCTAAAACAGTTTTGCAAAGAAAATTAGGCCAAAATTTCTCTGCAGCAATGTAAAAGATAAATGTTTTGCTATTGCAATTACTTGATGGCAGTCATTGCTGCCAAGGCTGGCACAGGTTGTTAGATTTATGGAAATGTACATTTTCATAAAGGGCCAGATTGGATTGGAAAGCTTATTGTCCTACAAATTTTGATCACCGTTTTAAAACAGCTCATTGTACTTGCCTGAAATAACTTTTTTTTTTTAATCCAAAATGTTTAATTATAATAAAAATAGAGTATTTTTTCATAACAATGTCAATTTAGGAAAAACTTTCCTGCTGTAAAACTCCATGAAATGCCAATATCAGTGATGGTTCGTTCCACTTTTGAACAGCCTGACTTTGTAATTTCTTATTGGAATAATAAAAACTGAAGTCACCACCTGGATTTTCTTGAAGAAATTTGTTAAAGCTCCCAATAGAATTTTTAGCAGTAATGTTTTAGCATTTACCTCACTGAATAGGAGGCTTCTGGTGTTTCTGCCGTCTGGCAGTAGTTAGAACAAATTGTGACCAGGGTGAGAGGAGCAGCGACTTTTGAGAGAGTTTATGGTCTTCACAGCCTGAGAAAACTCAGCTGTCGTCTCTTCTGTTTGAGTAAAACGACCAGGAACTTTTGTGGGGAATTTTATCAAACTTTGCTGTACCTCAATAACCATAAACTGTCCATGTCTTGCTGCAGATAAATGATGATCTTAGCATTTAGGATTTGTTTCAGAGCATTTGATGTCTGTGTTCCAGATGACGTGCTGGTTGAGGAAGAACAGAGCAATTCTCTGCACAGCTTGATGACCCCATCCATAACATCTGGTATGTCCTCGAGTATGGACATGCCAAGGAAACGCAAGGGAAGCACAGACAACCAGTTAGTACTCCTCATACATTTGATCTGATTAAAATACACAGAAAAAAAAAACCCTGTTGAATTATGTGTTTATTCTCCTCTCAGGGATTCAAAATTGGCTATGATTAACGATGCAGATATGGAAGATGACCAAAACAGGTGCTTAATTTTTAAAGGGAAACAAATGTTTTGTGCAAATTTTACCAGAATGCATTTAATCTATCCAGGTGAATTTGGTGATTTTTCTCTCCACAGGTCAGACGGAGAGGACCAACATGTCAAAATTAAATGCTTCAGGTAGAAAAGCCTTCATAATAAACCTCCGATTAAACAAATGTCTGTTATAGTTCAATGATCCAGAGTGTGCTACTTTTCAGAGGTCAGTGACATGTTTTTTTTTTTTATGTTTCTGCAGGGAACCACACAGCCAAATTGAGAAGAGGAGACGAGACAAAATGAACAATCTTATTGACAAACTTTCAGCCATGATCCCCACGTGTAACCCCATGTCCCGTAAACTGGATAAGCTCACGGTGCTCAGAATGGCAGTGCAGCACCTCAAATCCCTCAAAGGTACAAATTGCATCCTTAACATGTAGTAATCAAAGATAGTAAGCCCTACTTTTCTCAGTTCAAAATATTTCGAACTTAGACTTAACTGATAGAGACAATGTATGTCTTGTTAACTACTTTTGTTTTATGCTAAAATTTTAAGCCTTTTACATCGTAAAACTGTCTCTAATTTCAGGTTCGGCAAGCTCCTTTTCTGAAGCGAGCTACAAACCATCATTTCTTCCCGATGAAGAGCTTAAACATCTTGTCCTCAAGGTAAACATGAGATAGTAAAACATGTTTGCATGTTACCTTTTGATCAAAATTTTAAGGATACTAGAAATTTCCATCAATTACAAAGCAATAAAGTAGACTAGATTAGTCTTTCTTTATTTTTGAACTACATTAGTTATATTTACAATGTATAGCATTTTACAAAAGCCTGATGGCTTTGTGCTTTTGTCTTGAGCAGATCCTGACTGTCGCTCTTTCCTTGTTTCTGTTGTGCAGGCTGCAGATGGGTTCCTGTTTGTAGTGGGCTGTGATCGCGGGAAAATAGTTTTTGTCTCAGAGTCCGTCACAAAGATATTAAATTATAGTCGGGTAACACTTTTACATTTGTCGCATAATCTGCTGTTTTTGTGGCTTTATGTAAAAACACCAGACACACTAGATGGTTTTTTGTTATGATGTCTGCATAGTGGATAGATGGGTATCTATGAGGTGCTGGTGACTTCAAAAGAGAGCATGCTCCCTGCAGTAGAACTGCTAGTTAAAACTAAAACATTCATTCACTATATCTGTGCTTAATAGTTATGTTTGTACTGCTTTTATAAATGGACATTTCTGTTTGGAGTTTGGCCATATTAAGATCTTGATCTGTCATATTTCTGCTAACTTGCTGTATCTTGTGCTTTCATACCCACTGAACTTTTCCCTATTTTATCCTGTTACAACCACGAACGTGAATGGGTTTTATGTGGTCGACCAACACAAAGTGGTGCATAATTGTGAAGAGGATAATAAAAATCTGGTAACAGGTAAATGCAACACCCTGGTATGTGGTTAGAGCTGCAAGTCGAACAGCCGCAGCCTCTGTTACACTTCAAGTGTGTGACATGTTTTGCCCAATATTTCAGAGGCTGGTCTTTAACTCCGATCAGCCTCTCGTTTCCTGCAGAAGAAGGCAACCCTAATAATGATGCTGCCTCTTCCATATTACACTATTCATATTTCAAGATTTTCTATGTTGTTTTTCTACCACATGTAGTATTTTGCATTGAAATTGTAACGTTTTATCTTGGTTCTTCCACATGTTCAGAGAGTTTCTGTGTCCCTTGGTCTTTGTGGTTGTGTATTTTGAGTCCTTCACAGATCAGTCAAAATTTTACTGAATTTAAATTGCACACAGGTAGATTTTGTTTATTAAATTGTCCATGTTTATTGGTTTTTAATTTTATCTAAATAAAGATGCCAGTCTCAATTTTCAGACTTGTATGATCTTCCTTTTACTCGCTTAACGATTATGCTCTACTTTTGTGTTGTCATCAAATCCCATTCAAAAATATTAGACTTTGTGATTGTAATGTGACAAAATGTTAAAAGTTCAAGAATTATGACTACTTTAACATTAATAGCGTGTCTTTAAGATCTGAATCTGACTCATTTCCATCTTTACACCCTGTCTGGTGTGCTCCTGGGACAGAAGTCCTCAGTAAAAATACCCTTCGAAACTAGTTGTTAGGTCTGTTTAAATTAGGTATTTTTGTTGGTTTTTTCATCCACATGGAAGCCTTGTTTAAGTATGCGGTGTCCTGTGTTTTTTACTTTAGGCGGAGCTGATTGGACAGAGCCTGTTTGACTATATACACCCCAAGGACATGGGAAAAGTTAAGGAGCAACTGTCTGCTTCTGAATTGCACCCTCGTGAGCGGCTAATAGATGCTAAAAGTAAAGCGTTTTATTTTTGACTGTGTGTGTGAGGTCAAAAGATTTAATTTACTGCAGTGCATTTAACACTCTGGGTATCTGCAGCTGGTCTGCAGGTTCAGGCTGACCTTCCCATCGGTGCGTCACGGTTGTGCTCAGGCGCTCGGCGCTCCTTCTTTTGTCGCATGAAGTACAACAAAATACCTGTGAAAATTGAAGAAAAGGAAAGCCAGGCAAACACCTCTAAAAAGAAAGGTGATCACAAATTGCTTGGCAGTTTCCACAAATGACCCCCAGAGGTGGATTTTATTTTGTGCATATTGTTTATGATATTTAATGCATCTTTTTATTTTTATTTTTTTAAGAGTCACAGAAATACTGCACAGTCCACTGCACCGGCTACATGCGCAGTTGGCCAACCAGTCAGATAGGAGCAGAGGGGGAAGGAGAGGGGGACAAGCAGGACAGCTCCTACTTTAGCTGCCTGGTGGCAGTGGGACGTGTCCATTCACACTCAGCTCCGCAAGTTAACGGAGAAGTCCGAGTTAAACCCACCGAGTTTGTTACACGCTATGCCATGGATGGAAAATTCACCTTTGTTGATCAAAGGTAAATTTAATTTGCTGTTACAGGAGGGTAAGATGGCCTCGAGGATAATGTACCTTGTCTATAGACTGTCCATAGCTGGCTACATTTTGAAAATCATTCTAGATATTTTAACCATTCTTTAAATGAGATGCTTTATACAGTTAATTAGGAACCATGACTCTAGACTGCTGAAACAAGTACATTTTATTACTTAATTTTCATAAATAAAAGAAACGGACCTGCACTGTTTAACATCATCGTGTTTATAAAATGGTTGAAGAACATGCAACTTGAAACATGAGTGGAGGAGGATGGGGGTTTATGTTTAAACACATTATAAACTCCACTTTTAAAGGTTTGGACAAAAAAGCAGAAAAGCTGTGTATTTGTTTTCATTTCTATGTTTTCATTTCAATGCCATTTCAAGACATTGAAAAGCTTCCTCTGCAGCTTCTCAATGTCTTTGAACTGTTTTCCCCCAACAGAGCAACAACCATTCTGGGTTATCTTCCCCAAGAATTGCTGGGAACGTCGTGCTACGAGTACTTCCATCAAGATGACTTACTACATTTAGCCGATCGACATCGAAAAGGTAACCTACGTGTCTTGGTTAGTTTTCTTCTTTAAGCCCTTTTCTTGAAGCTGGTGCATTTTATGCACCAGCTTCAACATTGCTGAGATGCACATCGAGCTGCAAATTTCTTGTTGTTCCAAACTGGTAATTTTGCACACAGTATGTTTTGTCTACTAAGTTGTTTAATTTGCTTTTTTTTTTTCCCTCTTGTCACCACTTTACAGTCTTACGAAGTCGAGAGAAAATAGAGACAAACTGCTATAAATTCAAAACAAAATATGGTTCTTTTGTCACTCTGCAAAGTCAGTGGTTTAGTTTTGTCAATCCTTGGAACAAAGAAGTTGAATACATAGTGTCAACCAACACAGTAATATCGTAAGTATGTGCCTGCAGCATTTTGTGCTTTATCTGACCATATCTGCACACGGCTGCTCAGAAAACGATCTGCTTCCTGTTCTCTCCTCCTCTGATAAGGTATGACAACAGTCGAACAGCGCGGTCTGGACACAAGTCTGAACAGTCGGGCAATTCCAAGGCTTCAGAAGGTCAGAGCATAACAATCACTGATTTGCATGTATGTGCAGCTTTCATGCTTGCATGCAGCATCTTCTATGATTTTCCTTGCAGCTGAGCATGTCGGTGTTTTGTGTGAATGACGTGTGTTTTTCCGTTGAAGTCGGTAAACTAAGTCTGACCTAGAAACGTTTTTAGGTCACTTTGAGCATGTTGTTTAAGAAACTGGTGTGCACTGAAAGATGGGCTCAATTAGTTTGTTTTTAAGTGGAAATCTAAACAATGTTGCTAATTAATTAATTAAAGGTTCAACTACATTATGTGTTGTGCCTGAGAGTTTTGTCATAATGCTTGAGTTAATTTCTAGAAAAAGGCTCCTGCAGAACAAAGTCTTGCAAGGAGTGTAGCTGCAACTGGATGTGCTGAAAACCACACATATTTTTCTACATACTGCAGTTGTTGTGACAAAGCATGGATTTGGCTTTTATCGTAACTAAAAGGAAAAAAGCAAATTGAAAAAATGTAATTATTTTAGACTTTGTTTCTTCTTACATTTAAATTGACATTTAAGTTTCCACATCACGTGTTGATTTTATCCTTCACCTTTTAGTATTTTGGGGGGGTTGTTACAACGTGACTGGAGGCACATATTGAAAATTTAATAAAAGGGCCATTTACTAACTCTTTGGTCTGTACACAACATTAAATTCAAGTTGAGCTGAACCATTGATTCTTAAAAACAAATCAATGAAACCACAATTTTTGTGAGATGTAAAGAAAAAAATAAATCTGCTCCAAACTATTTTCACTTAGTCTTGGATAATTTATTGTTTATTTGACAAGACCAAGTGTTACAGTATTTGAAGTAGAGCTGTTGACTGGTGGCCCTATTCCTCATTATTTATGGAACTGATAGAAAAGAAACTCCCTTCCTGTTCAAGCAGGGCTCATAATTTATACTTTGTAATTTATTTCTATTTTCTTTTAATAGCTGCTGCAAAATTACTAATTAATGAAGTGAATGACGTGTTCTACATGATTTTTAAGACCCTTGCATAACATATGTGGAGTCAAGTTCTAAGCAGCAGAAACCATCTCAAGACTCTTTGAATCCTTTGAAATGCATTTATTCAGTTTGACATTGGACAAAAAGACTTTTCGCCGGTGTGTTTGAATAATGTTAGAAACATTTGTTTGTCTGATTAATTAAATTTTGTTTCTTTAAGCAAAATTATAAAAATAAACCTGGCCTGAAAAGGCCTTTGCATATAAAAATATGCATTTTTGAATCATAATCTTACTTATATTCTTACAGACTGCAAGAAGTCCCTTCCAGTTATACCAGGCATCTCCTCTGCATCTGGAACTATGATATACGCCGGAAGCATTGGGACACAGATTGCTAATGAGCTTCTGGATTTCAACAAGTACGGCATCAAAACAAGTGTTTAATTTTTAGGGTCATGAGAAAAAGTTAGACGCCTTACGCTATAAAACATGTTCAGACATAAGGATATATTATGTTAATTTTCAAATCGGGTAGATAAATAATAACTGAATATTTTAAAATATTTTCTTTAAAATGGATCAGATATTGCCACTGTTTTAGAAAAAATCCAATCAAATATGGAAAATATTCCATATTTCTGATCTGAGGCCTCTGGAAAAGCGGTCTCAAAAATTCTTTATGGATCTTATGGAAATTAACCTACAAATGGAGAACTTTAGGAACCGCTACCAACATGCTCAGCTTTGGCCATGCAAGTAACTGTAGCAGGCCACAGGATACCACAAGAAGGCTCCAAAAATCCTAAAATGTCCTCTTGGCGCCCGCAGCAGGCTCTTGCTGCAGCGGAAGTGAAAGTGCCTTTCCACAATCAGGAAGAAACTCAGAAAATTTAACTTTTGTGCTCGGTGTTCAAGCAGGAAACATTTGCTTTCTCAGATAAACTTCAGACTTAAAGTGATGGAATTTAAAAATGATTTGAAACCTGTTATGTAAACCTTTTTTATAAATTAACTGAAAATTTAATGGGATGTTCTAATTTTCTCTCGTGGCTCCATTATAACCTAAATCTTCCAGTATTTTTTGTTTTCTTTTCATCCATCTCCTTAAGCAGCTGTGTTTTTCCTGCTATGCTGTTTGATACATTATTGATTATGTCTGTGTTGATCTGTTCAGGCTGAATTCATCACCTTCTAGTGGGAATGTCAGTCCATTCAGTCTGGCACAGGATAGATCTCCCCAAACACTCAATCAGATCACCAACAGTGTAAGTGTCTGTTAAATAAATCCTGTCTTATCCAGAAAAGAACTTTTAAATTTTTCCATAGGTAGATAGGGGCTTTATAAATGTTTCTACGAAACGTTTACATAACAAAGATGTTCCCCAATACAGGAGGGAAAAATATTACTTCTGTGTTGGTGTTTTAAATGCAATTCTTACAACTCCTTTTGTTTTAAAACATTAAAATCGTACCTATTATTGCTTGAAATATTCATCTCAAATTGTTTGCAGTTTTAAAATCACCTCAAAAGAATTGATCTTTGTTACTGCTTCTTTTTAAACCTACTGCATACTGCCTCTAATCTGCTTCTTTTTTTTTTCCTCAGGTGCCAAACGGAGAAACTTCTGACATGGAGATCCCAGGAAAGTCGAGCTCAGAGGGTGAACCTCAAGGGGCTTCATTCCCAGGCGGAGACTCGCTGATGGGTACTCTTTCTGAACCTCTTAATAAGCCTAAAACCTATTTACTTCTCCGTCATTACAGTAGAAGGCTGAATCACATACATCTAGTACTCCTCCCTTCCACTGTTGCTTTGCCCTTAATTCATGAGGTGGTGAAAATACTCCACTGTGAAATGGGATTCTCTTCCAATAAATAACATCAGTTCAGACTCATTTTTAACATGTAAATAGATGACTTAATGTACTGTAAGCAATTATCAATCCCGCATCATGCATTTTTATACTTGTTAGGAATATGTCCCTTAGTAACAAAACCAATTTTGACATGACAGCATTTTCAATAACGGGTTGGCAATGAACTAAAAAATAAATACTTCAGTTGCTCCAAAGCAGTAAGTACATCAATCTTTAAGGCAGCAAAAAGCATGTAATAAAACTATTGCTGAATATTGTAATAACCACGTTGATTTCAATAAACCAACATTTTGTGGAAAACTCTTGTCTGCCTTTTCCACAATCACAATGGTCCCACTCTTCTCTGTGAGCTTAAGCATTTGCAGCTAGAAGCACACATAAAGTAGGAACATAGATGGCAGTAGAAGTTTGTCTTTTGGCAGTTTTGTTTGCCAAAACTTTATTGGCAGACAAAATGTGCTTTCTTGGCAGTTGAAACATAATATCTTATGAAATATTGGACTTATTGTGCTGTTACTGCCCCTTTGTTTCCTAGTGAGCCTCTGAAAAGTTTCTCTTTCTAATATTCATAAGCTCTTAGTTAGCCAAGTACTTCTCAGAAACAATTGGGATCCCCTACACCTTACAAACTTAGGGCTAAGGGCAGAAAAAGGGGAGGAGTGCAAGGTGATTCAGCTTAAATGTGTGTTCATTTTTTTCCCTTTGCTTCAGGGGAGAATTCCCAGCTGGATTTGGACAGTGTTGTTGGACCCAGCCTGAACAGTTTCAGCACAGACGAAGCGGCCATGGCGGTGATCATGAGCCTGCTGGAGACCGACACAAACCTGGGAGAAGCCGTAGACTTCGAAGAGATGCACTGGTCTTTATAAAACCCGTATAACAGCTGCTGTGGGGAAACATTTGAGTGATCCGTTTCTTTGCGACAGAAATGCTAACTCCAAAAAGCAGCATTTATGATTTTTGTTATGTAGAGACTTTAAATTATTAGTTAATCCCTTTCATCATAAGCTTTATATTTGCTTGGCGACTGCTCTCCCAAGATCAGGAGTGGTGACCATCTGGGACACTTTCCCTCCTCAGACTGAGGATGTTCCTCTTGAGCCTTGCAGCAGTTTCTCACTAGATAAAAGTTTTAACAAGATGAGACAAAAAGTTGAATTCCCAACTTTTTATTCCTCCATCCCAGTTTGAAAAAGCTAAAAAAAAAAAAAAAAAAACACACTGAACTGACAGGTTGCTACTGTTTGAATACTAAAAAAGGACATGAGGAAGACAGCCTGGTCCCTCTCTGTAAAGACTCAGGATCTAAAGTGTTGGAGCGCACCATAGCAGGTCAACCTCTGTAACTACCTTTTGAGAGTCAACTCTTATGTGGATGCTTGGAGGGTTTCTCTTGTCAGTATCAGAACATATTTCAAAAAAAGCAGCCCTATAAAGCTCTTCTCTTCAACACTGATCTATATATGCTGTATTTTGTGGGGTTAATGAGGGCAAACACCACATTTTCAGACCATATGTGTCTTAAAAGGACAGTTTGCAAAGAAGGCCCCAGTTTAATAACTTCAGCATCAGACATGGAGCAGGTTGGGATATGATTTTTGTCCTTATACATGTAGAACAATAGTAGAGTAGGTCAACTTCATTCTAAGCAAAAACAAAAGAAATAAAACATTTCAAAAATGGTAACTATGAAGTTTGGCAGCAACTCACTTTAAATTTGGTCAGTCTGTGTTAAAGTTGAATCTGAGGGGAGATAGAGGAGATAATTCAGGGAGTTATACAGTTGAAGGACTTCCAGACTCCCCTGCTTTCTCTGACTGCACCAGTTCACCTGTGTGTTCTTATGCAGCATCAGCTTCATAGTTTTGCATGTAAGCTCTAGCTTTAGGTGTGTTTCTTAATTTTTTTTCTTTTAAACGTACATTTATGCACTGACCTATTTCCGTAGACGTGTTAATGTTTTTTGTGCTTACTGGGTGCACACTGGGTTGTCTCATAAAGCTCTGGTCAGTAGTTTACATACATTCTGAATGAGTGTCGTATTATTTGAAGTTACAAAGCTTCATTTAAACCGTTCTCCACCCCCCAGGGTTGAATAATTAAACGATATACAATGTCAGTGATTTTTGAAACAAGGATTGGGTTCACAAGTTATACATTTATTGCGACCACTGAAACCCACCCTGACCTCAACTCTTAAAATATTTCTAATCTGTTTTTAAAAGCCAGATTTGTGTTGGGAAACAAGTGGCAATTACTGAACCCTACAAATTTTGCCAAGGAGAGTGCAAGAATATTAGACCAGAATCTTGTTTCTAGCTAGCAATACTTGGTGGTTCAGGTGCAACTTGTGAAGCAACGCTAAGCCAGTTAACAGTTGTGGGTGTTTTTGTATATTTTAGACTGTATGAATTAAAAATAACTTTATCTTGTCGTCAAAATTAATTAAAGTAGTGTGTTCCAACTTCTTCTCACCCTGCTTAAAAAAGGGTTCAAATGTATCAACGACATGCAGACTTTTTTATTTTTACATTAATGCTATGATGTGTGTATGTAAACTTTTGACCAGAACAGTGCTTTCTTTAAGGGATTGTGCTATGCAGAACTATCATTCCTCACGTTTCTACATTTAAATTTGTCCTGTGTCGTTTTCTCTCTACATAGTGGTTTGTGCATGCAACTTTTGAGTCCCTGAACTTTTCTGAATCCTGTTGCCATTTACTTTCATGTAGAGTTTTGACTTTCTGTTGCTTAGAATTGCACATGTTATCTCTTAGGGAGAAAAGTGATAGCCATTATTATGGCTATCACCATAATAATGGTGATAATCTGTTTTCTTGGTGATACACTGTATTGTCCCATTGGGTTTGAGTTTTATTATGTAATCACCAAAATTCCCTCAAAATTAACAAAGTTTATGCTAATAACAGCTATTGTTGAATTTATGTACCTACATGTAAACTCATTGAAAGAAAGCTAATTTATTGGTTGTTTTACTGTATAAAAACATTTTCTTAAATATTAAATGCCAAACTAGATGCTGTCTAAGATGCTGTCAAGTATCTTTAGCCATTAACACTTTCATTTTACAAGTTATAGCTACAGATATGACATTTTCTATTCTAAGCGTTGAACACAGTGTCATAAGAAGAACGTTGGAAAGAAAATTGTACAATTTTTCAATATTTTTGTCAGAAATTTGTGTATGTCTATTTTACCCAATATAAATAATATCTAATATACTGGCACCTAAGCATTAGATGAAATAGTTTGTCTTGTTTGGTATCTCGGGCCACGATTTAATGATTTCTTGAGGACTGTTAAGTTTTTATCCCCAATAAGAACTCTTGTTTCATGGATGGAAAAAGTTGTGAATTATGAAGAAAGCTGTCTTGTCTTATTAAGCTTGAATTATGAGGAGCCAGTCGACGGAGCAGCTGAATTCACAGGGACTCCCCTGCCTGTGTCCGAAGTGCCTTTGGACATTTCTGCTCGGACACATAATGAAACCTGTCGTGGTGTTTTGTTTTTTTTTCTGTTTTACTTGGAGGCGCCTCCGTGGACTGAACGGAGGGCTAAACTGCATATCTTTGGATTAACTTGAAGCTCCATCCATGGCATGCTGTGCCCATCAATGGATGATGTGGAAACCTGTGCAGAGATGGAAGCAGCAGCTGCACATGTTGGCTTCAGAACTCACTACCTAACTAAACACACGGCGCTAAGGAGTCATGCCATGGATGCAGGTCCTTTTTTCTTTTTCTAAGGCTGTTTGGTATTGTTACTGTGCAGTTTCTTCCGTTGTTCCTCTGTTGTGATCTTCGTTTCCTCAGAAAGATAATATATTGCTCTCATGTCAGCCTGTTTTGCTTTGACAGAGTGATTGACCTTTTCACAGAATTTTGCTTCGACTCCATTTGAAATAAAATGTAGTTTTTGTAAGCAAGTGAACTGTCTTTTTGTGTGTCCAGATATTGGTTTTTAAAGCCAATCAGTGCCAGAGATAGTTTCTTTTAATCTGGGATATATGACTCACTGCATAAGAAGTTACAAGGTTGTATCTTTCCAGGACCAAGTTGTAGACCTTTGATGTAGAAAACAAAATATTTTCTGTGATGGCTTCAAAGAGCATGGAACAAGACCATGAAAACACAACACAAGCAAAAAAAATTGTTATTATTATATTGCTTTCAATAATAAAGCAATATAAATGCACAAGCAGAGGTTAAAATAGTTCAATGAAGGCAACATTTGCTACAGTATTTAACTTTATTGGTATTTATTTATTTAGATTTTGTTTTGTAAAGCAAGCATTATCCATAAGTACTGTAGTTTATTAGCCTGGTCTTTTATAGAACTGAAAAACAAATACGGAGAAAATTATTAAAAACTAGCCATTATTGAAGAGTTAAACATATGTAGTCTTTACTCAAAAGTAAATTCAGCAAAATAAAATACATAGAAAAAAAAAGCATTGCTTCTTTTACTACTACAATGTTGTGACATTAAATTAGTCTTCTATTACTCATTTTACGTGCATGTTCAGTTAAATTGTGGGCAAAATAAAAGCACTGCTAGAAAACAGGACAGATGGCTAATGGCACAGAAGTTGATGATAAAACTTTGCAGTAACCCACAATCTCCAGTAGAGAGCGCTGGTGGCACACTGCGCAGAGTCAAAATCCATGAAAGGCTTTAAGAATTCCAACTGTACAGCTGTTTTCGTATATAAATGCAATGATTTGTACAAATAACATATAGAACCTATGTTATTTAAATGTCTGCGTATAGATAATACCCTTTCAAAATTTGTTTTAGCCTTTCGACTTCCTATTGGAGCAAAGCATACCACGTGACCAAAAATAAACTTTTTGGCTCATTTAACTTTATTTTCTGCTGAAAAAAAATGCCAGTGATATCCAGTCAATATCTATTTACACTGCTTGTTATTTGAATGGTAAAATGTTAATGTTTCTGAACCGTGAGCGAAATTGAGGTCTGCAAATATTAATTTGCCTCCAACAATTAAGAAAACTCTCCACTTCATTTGGTGGTAGTTGTCTTTGTTATTGAGACTTGGTTATTATTACTGTTTCAAAGGTTAAGAAAAGTGTTCCTGGTATGTTTATGACTTGCCACAGTGAAGCTGAAACATTGATATTACTTAAAAGTATTGTGTTTTCATCAGAAGAAATTGATTTGATATTATCTCTCCAGTCCAGGGCCCATAATAGGGGCACTGGCCTCTGTTGGCCCCCCATCTAGAACCGCCCATGCTTCTGCCCCACATTGTGTCCCCTACATGTAGATGGGAATGTTTTGGCTTTAACAGGTAAAAATCCTCACATCTTACCTGTGGATCTTAGCAGCTGTCATTTTCAAAAATTGCTGGTGGCAGTGGGGAGTGACGCAGCAATTTCACAGAAAACATTACAGGGACTTGAAGTTATTTTACTACGACATAAAAAAGCAAACCATTTTAGATCATGGCTCAAGATTATCACTGAAGGTCTTTGATAACGAAATGCGGCCGCTCCAGTAGGTTGTGGTCTACTTCATGAACCCCTCCCGTTTGCTTTACTGTTGCCAAACTTTCATGGAGGTGCAAATGTTATACTGCAGCCATACCACAAAGAACTACACAAAATAAATTGATTAAAAATAAGGAAATTTTAGAAATTGACAGTCAAAATAAACCAACTCAGATCAGTTGGTAATATGATATCACTAAAGTTATCTTTAGAAGCTGGTTTTGTGGCAAGTTAATTTATTAATTTAATTTAGTTTAAGTTAATTTATTTCCAAACAAGTAGAAAAATCACTATTCTAAAGGGGACCAACTACGTCTAAAGAGAATCAGATTGGCTTAGCAGTAAAGTAGCTAGTAGCTTTAAAGGGTCATTCTGAACTTTGTTTACAATCATCATAGTTATAATTCTGTGGTTTATGTTTGTAAAACTAATGTTTCACATAGCCTTTTTATTTTTTTAAATCACTAACTTCTGACTATCCCTTGTAAAACTTTGAAGAAAATATCATTTCATGATCCAACACAAAATTACACAAATAACTTCTTTAATGAATGTAATATTATTAACCACTGTACTTTTTGACTACTATCATCTGTGCCAAATAAATAAATTAAAATATGCAAGTTTTCATGGGTCAAGTGACAGACTAACAGAGAGATCTGGCACACATTTGCTCCTGTTATGCTACAGCGAACGCCCCAGGCTTCCTGGCTTGTAAAAGGGCGCATTCCCTAACAGTCAGCCGGGAAACAACTCGGATAAAAGTGGTGGATGCCAAGAAGAGTTTTACTTTTAAATGGGGGGACAATGCATTTTTCCCAGAGGATGGTGATCAGACAAGTCACACTGATCTGACTGTATTATGTCATTATTAACAGTTTTTAATTTTTATTTTATTTTTTTAACAAGAAGCACATTCTGCTTTGGGTCCATGCCTCATCCCAAAACACTCATTGGTATCCCAACTGCAGTCTGAAGAAAATGTTATTCCAGTCTACATCCAGACCACAAACGAATTGCACATGTGCATGGTACATTTAGAATGTCAGTGCAGAAAACATCCAAATTTATAATATTTTAGAGTCCATGTTTTACTGCGACTTGTGTATCCATTAGCATAAAAAAAAAATCTGATTTGCAGAATCAATTTCCATAATTTGTTGACTCATAGGGACTTCTAGCAGCTTATACACAGCCAATCCTTTCCTGACGGAGGAGTTGGTGGCACCGGAGATAATTTTCTGGGATACATAACGCAGAATCATACATGTATTATTTATAATGTCATTATCTTGGCAACCAAGCAACTCTATTTTATTTATATCAGTCACTCTGGAAGTGGGAGTCAGTCGCGCGTTCGCTGTGCCGTTTGCCTCACTGAATGAGAAATGGTGCGCACCCAAAAATCCCTGCTCCCGGACCAATCCAGGTTGGAGCGGGGATGGGTTTTTTTTGTTTTTTTTTTCTAACTGTGGCGTCATCAACTTTCCCCCTACTGCCGTGTCACATCGACATCATGGCGTAGCGCTGCGGAGGAGCTGTGGGTTTTTCTGGTGGGTACGGAGAAGTTCAGGAACTGTGGAGTTTTAACTTTATCAGAAGGAAATCAAATCAACGGAAAAGCCAATTCCTTCGACCAGAGTGGAGGTAAGAGGAAGTGTTGTTCTTTTGGCTGTGATTTGTTCGCTTCTTCTTTCATGATAAACTTCGTTCAACGGCAGCGTCCCGCGCGCCTGAATGCTTATGTTGGTCCTTCGTAGTTTAACGGCTAATTTTGTTGGACCTTTAACCGTTTCAACGGTTATTTAAACGACTTAAGAGGGGGTCGGTGATGTGCCGCAGGAAGTCTGTTGACAGTCAACAACTTTCACTATTGTTCGGTGTGTTTTTGATGAACAAAAGTTAAGTCCTTATGTTTTAGTGAGTTTTACTTAAAAAACAAATTATCACATTTGAAAGAGCGTAAACTAAACTTTCAAGGTTAGAAAATAGGCTTATTTTTAAATAACAGGCAAAATTTTGCAGGGCTAAAAATGGTATCCGCTAAAGTAAGGTGCCAAATAAGTAATTTTATTGCATACACATGAACTAGCTAAATATAATCATGCATTTTTCTAAACCTAAATTTCACACAGTTTATAGAGTAAGATGGGATAACGCAAAAAATAATATAAAAAATATATTGCCCTCTACACCTAGGAGGAATTCACTCATTTCCACTTGGCCTCAGGATTTTTTTATTTTTTTCCCCAAACAAAGCAGTTTTATGTTTCCTTAAAAAGTTTGACCTCGGAGGATGTTGTTTTTCCAGACCTCTGAAACCTGATCAGATGTTGTATTGCCCTCGAGTCGACCCTTCAAACTAGTTGGTCCTTGTTTTATGATATTTCCCCAAAACAGCAGGATTGTCTGTAGGCTAATCTCACAACGGAAATGAGAAAGGAGCTAGGATATATATATTTTTTTTATTTTTGCACTATGCCGTTTTAAAAACTATTAAAACTATAACCTTAAATCAGACCAAACATTTCCTGCTTCAGATTAGTTAGAATTACAACAAAATTTCTAATATAATTTCGTCCTGACAAGAGTTTGTGCAATTGAGTGAGGACTGTAGGCCACATTGCTTAAACATAACTTTTACATGGGACTGCGATCAAAATCGATGATGAACTGTTTGTGACATGCAAAAGTCCCGCCTCCAGCAAAATAAACCATGATGCTGCCACCCCTGTACTTCGCAGTTGGGATAGTGTTCTCCAGTTTCCAAGTTGTCCCCCATTTTCTCCAGATGCAATAATGGCTAATTTTGACACTTCTATTTTAGTTTTGTTAGATCACAAAGACATGTCTCCAAATATTAATATCCTTTTTCCTGAGAAAAAGGATATTTGCAATGTAGGGCTGAAACGATTCCTAGAGTGATTCGAGTACGTCGATTATTAAAATTCCTCGAGGAAAACTGATCTCGATATTATAACACATAATATAACGAAGCCTCGTTATATTATGTGTTATTATTTAGCGCACTGTGTTCCGGCCGGGACTTTATTTGCGTTCTCACTTCCGCCTGAGTTGTTGACGAAAGCTAAGCAGCATAACGTCCAGTTTTCAAGTTCGGCCTGGGAGGATTTTACTGATTCATGATAATGTTCGGGTTTTTGTCTT
>CAEGAE010094835.1:0-19775 GCA_903067095.1 Girardinus metallicus
GTCCCTCCACTGGCTCCCTGTGGCTCAGAGGATAGACTTTAAAATACTGTTGTTAGTTTATAAATCACTGAATGGTTCAGCACCACAATACATTAAAGATCTGCTGTTGTCATACCAACCTTCTAGACCCCTCAGGTCTTCTGGTTCTGGTTCTGCTCTCCAGAACCAGAACCAAACGAGGAGAAGCAGCATTCAGCTTCTGCCTTTAAATCTCGACTAAAAACCCACCTGTTTAGAGTTACATTTGAAATGTAATCAATTGCGGATTTAACAGTGGCACTTGACATAATGTAATGCTTTGATTGTTTCAATGCTTCAATGTTGCTTGACTCTGTGTTTTTGTGTTTGTTATGATGTAAAGCCCTTTGAAATGCCCTGCTGCTGAAATGTGCTATACAAATAAAATTTGATCTGATTTGATTTTTGATTTGAATAGAAGCCTGCCAATTTAGAAAAAAAAAAATCTTCTTTTTCGATATAAAAGTTTCGCTGATGAGGTGGGGGGTTTTTGGCCATATCGAAATTAGCGTACTTCGCAAAACCCCAATGGAAACACTTTTTTGCGTCACACAAGTCACATGATCAACAATAAGATGCTGCTACTGCCAGAGATGACGAAGAAGACGACATGATGTGGTAGGCGGATGATGAATGTTTTTTTAATGACTTTGCGTAAGCAAAGTTATTGACGTGGGATTTTAATAGCGTTTCTTTTTTTAATGGAAGTACCACAATTGCAAAATTGTGTTGTTTCGACTTTAGTGGAATATCAACAAAGTTTTGCACACATTTGCAATAGAAACTCAGTTTATGGCTGAATGGTAACATTCATTAATAAAATCCATTTTTACTATGAATACAACACTTTTTGTTTCTATTCTAGTTTTGCTTTCTTATGCCACAAACCA
Source organism: Girardinus metallicus (assembly GCA_903067095.1). Taxonomy (NCBI): domain Eukaryota; kingdom Metazoa; phylum Chordata; class Actinopteri; order Cyprinodontiformes; family Poeciliidae; genus Girardinus; species Girardinus metallicus. Next base: position 909 of record CAEGAE010094835.1, read on the forward strand.
AAGACCTGAAAAGAAAACTGCAAAAACTAAAGGCAAAAAATTAAACAAAATACCATGTCAATATTATGTTGAGCCTCTCCATGTTATTTGAGGCAGAGCATTTCCAGGGACAATCACTGGGTTCAGTACAACCAAACTTGGTCATGTTCAGAGCCTGTGACTGTGTACTTTTTGTTCTGATATGGATTGTTGTTTCTTTTTGTCTTATCAGATCAAGCAAGTCTACTGCACCACTCAGACAAAATGTAGCTCAGAATGCTCTACAGGACAGAAACTATGGAGACACAGAAAATGTCATGAAAACAAAGAAATATACTTAGAGAATCAAAGTAAAATATAAGGATCACAAGAAATGATAGAAATTAACTCATGAGATGAACACTGACTTATATTGAAAGCTGCAGTGAATGTAACCTTTACAGTTATAATTTAAAAGAGCAGGTCACTGATGACCCAAGGGTAAAGATCAGTCAGTGTGTAACTGACCAGTAACATTTATCCTAGCTTTAGGTCTGAGTTCATAACGACGCCTAGATTTCCTGCATGCTCTGTGGTTCCTACCAAGCCTTTCATTTTGGGGCAAAAATTAATGACCTCCGTCCCATATAAAACTTGGAGTATTAAACCCTTACAAAAATATGTTTTTAACATATTTGTTAAAATTGTCATCATGTCATGACAGTGTAATGAGACAGATAAATCTGAAAATAAAAATGTAGCACCTCTGCCTTCTTCCTCTGTCAACTGCAGAAATACACTCGGTCAGAAACAAATATCAGAGCCAGAAGGAGGTGTACACGATGTTAAATGTGTTAATGGCAGAAGAAAACTGTTTCTCCGTTGTCATGCTGGACATGCTAGCAAGCCTTTGCATTCATGACAGTCTCCGTTGTGGTGAATCAGCTGTAGTGTGGCAGAGAGCTAGGGTTAGGGTGTGAGCGGCGTGTACGTGAGGATGTTTGACATCACTAAGCCGCTCCTCCTGGCCCTGATTGATTGTGTCTGACAGAACGTGTCTTCCTGCAAATGCTGTATGACCACAGGGGGGAGCAGAGGAGCATGATTTTATTTATTTTTATTTTTTTTACAGTTTATCTGTTTCATACTGTAGAGTCACAACATAGTGACAGCTTTAACAAACAAGTAAAAAATGACATTTTTATAAAGGTAAATATGGCTGCTGTAAGTTGGAGGTAATTCTGAGTCATTCACTGATGTGTACTGTGGACAGACTGACTTAAATACTGTAATAGACCATAATCATGTAGCGACAGAAACAGAAAGTTGTGAGTCATTATGACACAACTTGTAGTACTCTTTACTATGTTGTAGTTCTCTGTTCGTTTGTGTTCTACATTTATAATATTAATAGTAATATGTTTTATTTGTATGGCGCTTTTCCCAACACTCGCTTTACAGAAATCAAGTAAAACTACAAACAGAAGACTAAGTACATCAAATCAAATTATAAAAGCAGAACACGTAAATATTACATTAAAAACCCACAGTATAAGCATTAAACAGGACCACGGTCATATATTAAAAGCTATTCTGAAAAGGTATGTTTTGAGATGTGATTTTAATGTGGATAGGTTTTCAAACATATAACAAAATCAATGACTTTGGGTTGCATCATAATCTAACTAGCACATTATCTTCATTGTGTTGCACATTCATGCCGTTAGTCATTAAAGATTAAATAAATTTGTCTCTCTCTGACAGGTCGACCCTGACCTGGTCATTTATAGTAAGAATTTCTCCCACACCGCTATATCACTTTTTCCCATTAGATCCACTGACTCAGACGTTATTCTTCCAACTGGATGAATGCCGAATGCAAGAATTTAGTGCATACATATTCAAGAGAAAGTAAGGGAGTGATATCATAAACAAAACCTTTTAGGTTTTGAAGAAAAACACTTAGTGTCGCTTGGCCCGCTTCCTGAATAATTCCTGCCTCTCGTTAGAGCCGCCCGCGGGGTTGTTTACTTTGAGAGGTGTAGCTCGGCCAGGCGGGAAGAAGAAATGAGAGTGGAAGTGTTTCCAGGCAGAAATACTGACAAGTCTTTGTCGAGAATTTGCGTAACGTAGTTAGAGAGGGTGGCGGATAACGGTTGTTTTCCTCCAGCCAAGCAGCGGAGGTTAGAGCTGCTGCTCTAACATCCTCCCACTAAGTATGACCTCAGAGAGAGAGAGGGAAAAAAAAGATTACACTTATGGGAAGTGGGGAAGGAGGTGTGGCAGTGTAGCCTGTTGTATAAAGGAGCTGGTTCTGTTGTACAGTTTGAGCTGGGGTGCAAGGTCCAACCAACATGCAGGTATGTATTGAACCAGGCACAGTTAGGCTGCAACACTAAGTTAGTTAGAACATCTGTGCTTTTAGACACTTGTAAATCCTTTAAAACGGACCAGGTGTATTGAGAAAATGCTGTTTCTTAAAAAAAGAAAAACAAAAAGATTATAACTGTTGATTAAAAAAATGTCACTTTTAAACACAGGTCAAAATGAAGAGTCTCGGTTATTGTGCGCTCATATTCACGCTTCTGCTGAGCTGCTCAGTCCAGGCTGCGGTAAATATGACTCAACTTTATTTGCGGGTTAAAACTTGTACTTATCTCTATTCAAATGACTAAACCTTTTTGTTTGTCATTCTCATAGAAAAAGCGGAAAGCTCTCAAATCTCAAGGTAAAAAAAACAAAACAACAAACTGCTTATGATAGCAAGTTTATCATAACATACAAAGACAAAACATTTTTTTTTTGGTCATCCTTATCTTTAATTCTGTGAACTTCAGGTACAGATTGTACACAGATCAGAAGTCAGTCTCCAGATGCCCCCAGTGGAGTCTACGTAATCCAGCCAAAGGGAGTCAATACCCGCTTCAAGGTAACCGATTGAAGACATTTCATTGTAAATGATCTTAAACAGATTACTTCACACTGATATTTTCTGAATGCAATCGTAAGTACTTCAAGGTGATTAGCAGGTTTTAACATAGAAAACGCACAAAAAACTATTTGTAGTAAGTTTTCCAGAATGATTCTAATTGGTATGAAGTAGGCAACAGAATGGTGAGGTGCCAGCTACTACTTACGAGGTGCAGAAGTTGAACTGTTTAATGCAGACAGCGTCCAGTCAAAGGGAGTAGACTTACTCCATGTAAACATCTAGAAACAGGGAAGGAAGAGGGCTGGGGGAGAAGCTAAAGTTAAAACCAAACTATCAGAATGGGGAAGAAAGATGGCTGGTCTCAGTGTCTTCGAAACTGCTGAGCTGCTAGGATTTTCACGCACACCCATTTCTGGAGTTGATAGAAAAAACCAAACAGAAAAATAAAGATTAAAAATATATCCAATATTGGTTGTTGAGGAGGTCAGAAAAGGTGACGGTTGTTTTAAAGAACTACTGGTTACAACCGAGATATTTGGAAAATCAAATACCTAGGTAAACTGCAAAATCGTCTTCAAAGAGTCTCGATTTCAGTTGCATAACATTGAGATGTTCAGGGTCAGAATTTGACATAAACGACATAAAAGTATGAATTCATCCTGACTTGTACCAAGAGTTTAAGCTTGTGGCGTCACAAAAACTAAATGCCACCGTCAACCTTAGTATTGTTCCAGATGACGTTGGTCATTTTCTGTAGTCATTTTCTAATGGGAACTGCTAGCACGATAATTAAAATTTCACAAAGTTCAAATCACCTCAGTTTGGTTTCTTGAACATAACAATGAGTTAGTTCACTGCTCTGAAGGGTACAATTAGAGATTCACATCATGAATGTGCAGCTGAGCAGTCTAAACAACCTGCGTGATGCTAATATGTCAGTAGGAGCCAATATTTTTGAGGAATGTTCTAGACATTTTGTTGAATCAAAAGACAAGTATAAAACCGGGAAGGTTTTTTTTAACTCAGTTTTTGGTAGATGTATCTAGTAAAGTGGCTCTACATTGTGTTTGGGCCCTTTAATGATTTTGTTCAGGCTGGATTGGTACTAAGTCTGCTCAGGATCAAGGGACCCGTTTGGGTTGCCTGAAACCAAACCGCAACTGCAGAACTAGTTGAGCAGCCTCATAGTGCAACTAGATTATAACCAGATTGATAAAAGTGGTGTTATATTTTCATATCAAATCTGTCATTTTAAAATTAGTGTGGACACTTTTGAGAGTCAATGTATTGATTGCTATTTTTCCTATTCAGGTGTACTGTGAGATGAACTCAGATGGAGGTTGGACGGTGTTTCAGAGGCGCAGTGGAGGCTCTGTGTCTTTCGACAGAAAATGGGCAGCATATAAGAATGGATTTGGAAACCTGACACGTATGTGAACTACATGTTATTTGGGGACTTAATTAAATATTGGGGGACAACTTGAAAGCAAAAGTAAAAGCTAAACCCAGCATATTTTGCTTTGAATAGGTTTTTGGATATTTAGTAGGAGGTTAAACTTTACACAACTGGTGCAAAACTGTGAAAAAAAAAACAAAAAACATCAAGCATTTTGGTATTTGTGCTATACTTACCCCCTCAGAGGATCACTGGCTGGGTTTGAGGAAGGTTTTCTCATTGACAAAGAACCAATCCAAGAAGTGGATCTTGAGGGTGGACCTGTGGGACCACGAAGGTGGCACTGCTTTTGCTGAGTACAAGAACTTCAGACTGGGAAATGAGAAAACGGCTTTCAAACTCCACGTTGGGAAATACAGCGGAGATGCAGGTACGCAAGTATTCTGTCTACCATCTGATAAACATTGATTGAACCTCTTAACATCTACTTTTTTTGTAGTCATTGTGCAAGATCATTGTGCAAGATTTGATAAAACATTTAACATTTAAAGTACACTTCCTTCCAACACCCCGCCCTGTGTAAGGGTGTTGCAGTGTTGGCTGCGAGAGTGGACACAGCTTTTTCTCTTTAAAACTCCATCCAATTATATTAGGGCATTTGTCTGTTTACTGTATCCCTCAGTGATCTACACCCGGTAATTTGTTCAAGGTCTTTCTGCATGGAGTTTGCATGTTCTTCCTGTATGAGTGGGTTCTCTCTAGGCACTCCGGCTTCCTCCCACAGTCCAAAAACATGACTGTCAGGTTAATTGGTCTCTCTAAATTCTTCTTAGGTGTGCATGGCTGTTTGCCCTATTTTTCTCTGTATTGCCCTGTGATGGACTGGCAACCTGTGGAGTGTGTACTCTACCTCTTGCCCAATGAGAACGGAAGATAGGCACCAGTCCTCCTGGCAACCCTGCAAGGATAAGCCTTTTTAGATAACGGATGGACATTCTTGCGTGAATTAACAATTGTTTAACAAGTAATGAATCACCCTAACAATATATAGATATTCTTATATTTATCTTTGTTTGCGCTTTTAGACAAACACTACAATTCAAAGAATCTCAACAATCCCAAAAATTCCTTGTCTCCAATTTCATATGGATCCAACCAATTGAAATTTTGAAAAGAAAGCAAAATTTCAGTGTGTTCTACAGAAACCCTTTGAAAGATACTTTCCTAAAAAAAACTCTTCTCTACCCAAAGGTGACGCCATCCGTGGAGTCCATCAGGGCATTGACCAGAACGGCTACGGCTTCAGCACCATCGACCGCGACAATGACGGCTGCTCCCCGTGCCTCTTCGGAGACATTGCTGAAACAAAGTGCTCCCTTTCGGAAGGAGGCGGTTGGTGGTACAGCCAGTGCGGCTCTGCCAGTCTCAACGGTCACTGGCACCCCTTTGGGGAACACATCGGCTGGGCTTCTGGTCTCCACTGGCTCACCTGGAAACCACCCGCCCCATATTCAGCCAAAGCCACAAGAATGATGATCAAGTCCATGTGAGGGAGAATGTACTTCTGACCTTCAACCGTGTTTTCCAAAGATGCTTCAATATACCTAAGGAAAAGTATAACAAGTCCTTTATTTGGAGTGTGTCCCTACATGACACTTACTACGTATCTGCTGCTTGCGATGTACATCCCTATTTCAAATCTAGCTGTTATTGGTTCTCATATACATTACTGGCCTTTGAACAGAGAATGCAATCATCGTAACAAGTCATGCTTTTATTGTAGGAAATATAAATGTTTGCTAGTACGCCCTTTTCTTTCACCTTCCTATTGTCTCTAATTTTTATAATGCTGCATTTTACAATAAAAACATACACAAGTGGCCAATCTGGGTGTAAATTGTTCAATGCTAATTTCATAGTTACAAATTTGTGTAAAACCTTTTTCATGTTTTGATGGGTTCAGGTCCTGACCAGGGCCTTTTTTTTGTAGTTTGTATGTTTTCCTGTGCACACATTGGTTTGTCTGGGTTGCCTCCCACAGTCCAAATATGTGCATGTTACACCATAAATGGTCACTCTGAGTTTCCCTTGGGTGTAGGTGTGTGTGTACGGTTGTGTCTGTATTGGTGAACACACTCTAAAGTACTAAGCAGGTATAAAAAAAAAAACCTGTGAAGCATGACGCAAGAAAAACATAGTATAACGCCAAACTTTGACAAAAAATGTCCTATCTTTACCAGACACCTTCCGCAAATCAAATTTAATACAGTAACCAGACAAGTGCGGTGATTAAGGACATGAAATTTACAGTCTTATGAAAATTTTTGTTCCCCTACAAATCGCCTTGATGTTTCGCTTTGTGTTCATAACATATAAATATTTCAGATCAAACAAATGTCAATATCATGAAAAAGATTACCCGAGTAACTACAAAATGTAAAATGCAGTTTCAAAATGATCACAAAATGTTATCCGAATTAACTATAAGTTAAAAGCTAATAACTGGTTGTGTCATTTTGGGTTATATCTGATAAAAAAACCCCCAGTAAGTCAACATTCCTTGCTGGGTTTAAAATCATTCCTAGTGTGGATCAGCCAGAGGTACCAGTTCATTAGCCTGTCCCAGTCTCTGGATTGATGTTACATCTTTTACTGCTGGTGTTCTTGTATAGATTCCAACCAGCTAGTTTGACATTTCAAATGTCTCCAAAATATTCAGACCACACTATGATTTTACATCTTTCTATTGGTTACATTAAAATCTGCTTCTTTTTTACTTTTATTTTCACGTAGTTTATTACTTTTCATTATTTTATTTTTTTTACTTTGTAGTTGAATTGAATGTTACCAACATAGTTTGTTTCTTTACTGAACTATTTCACCTGAAAGTTGAAGTATTTTGGAAATAAATTCTCACAATTTGGAGAAATGTCATTTGTTTTTGTTCTCATGTTTTGTGCATCTAAAACATAAATAATAGTTCATGCAGCAAATTCAAAGGGAATCTCTAGGAAGCATCAGCTTAACATGAATTAAAGGGAGTTTAAAACTGAGTTTTTGATGTTTAGCAGCTTTGTTTGAGCCTTCATTGTTGAACTGTAAAACTGGTCAGGCTTTCATGACAAACTGGATGTTTAGGGTCAGTCAGGAACGTTGGTTAAGGATGATTTTGACCTGGACACTCATCCCACTTGTGAAACTTGATTCTGTATGAAAGCACTGTCATGTCAGGTTGTTCAGTCAGATCTGACGGGAAAGGGGGAGCAGTGACGGTAGCTGGGACTTAAAAGGGGAAACTTTCTGTGCAGGAGACCGACCAAGGGTACGAGGGTTTCTCACAGGTATGTATTTGAAGAAAGACAGACATTAAAGGTCATTTGTACCTTCTGTGGAAATGAATAGGTTCTATCCGGGCATTGACCAAATGGCTTCGGCTTCAGCACCGTTGACCGCGACAACAACGGCTGCTCCCCGTGCCCCTTCGACGACATTTATAGAGCAGAGTGCATCAGACTGGAGGGTGGCAGCTGGTGGAATAGTCGCTGCGGCTCTGCCAGTCTGAACAGTGAATGACATCCAACTGGCGACCACATCGGCAATCTTCTGGGTCTCCATAAAATCAAAGTCTGCCGAATGAAAATAAAGGTTTCGGTGTGCCCCATTTACTGTGTTATTGAGTTGAAGAAGTTACATAAATGGGTTCAGATTGGCATTACTTTTTTTGAGGTGAGTGTTTCATTTAAAAACTACTGTCATAATAATAATGAAAAACAAATAAATAAAAATAAATAAATAAATAATAATAATAATGGCCTGATTTGGAATCAAGGAACTGCTTAAAAATGATCTGCCAGAGCCTATGAAGAATACTAAAATATCTCAAAAAGTTAACAAAATAATGAAAATAAAAAAATGCAAATGAACAAGTGACAAAGCTTAAAAAAATTAAGATTTTTAAGCGGAAGTGTTATGTGTTTTCCAGCCACAAAAATATAGTACAAACAAGAAACTATATGCTAACTTCAGCTGTAAAAATGCTGAATATATCAAATATGATTTAAAATAAATTAGACTTCGATATTTAGTGCCCTGAAACTGGGCCTCTGCCTCTTTAAGAAACTTTGGCTCTTTTGGAAACTCCGCCTTCAGGAAGTCATCACAGCAGGGCTCCTCTATTAACCCTTTAATAGCACTGAGTGGTAGCTCCTATAATGAGTTCAGCTGATGCTCCTTTACGCAGAAAACTGCAAAGCTGCTGAAACACAGATTTCCTCTAAATGAAGGCTGAATATCCACCTGTTTGGAGCTGCTTTTCAACAGCTCTGGAACATTCTGAGATGTTTTCAACCTGTCTTGGTTTCCTTTACTTTGCCTCTGCAATGTAACGTAGTGCTTTGGCAGCAAATAATAATCCAATAATTACCAAAAAAAAAAAAAACTGCATAGTGGATTGAAATTGAATCAATTGTTAAAAATGACTGTAAAGAAACATTTCAAGGACAGCTAGTGTGATGACTTGGGGTTAGGGACCATGACAAAGATATAAACGAAATACAGTATTGAGAAAAAGAACAAAGGTAAAGATGTTTTGAATGCAGTACAACAAAACTAGGCACAATATTCCAAAAACATATTTAATCTTTTTTTTTTTTACTTGCTTTGTTGTTTATTGAAAAGAAAAAAATGAATGCTCTAAGGCAACATTCCTTATCAGACTTAAAGGCATTTGTAATCCAGATGAGCCAGAGGAACCTGTTTGCCACTTTACTTAGTCCCAAATCTGTCCACAATCTACAACCTAAATAGTAAAGTTACTAGAATTTTTTCTTTATGCAAAAGGAAATCCCGAGGAGGCATCATAGAAGCAACAGTTGAAGCCAATTAAAGGAAATATTTTGTTTTTAATGTAGAGTGACGTTAAAAACCCAGACTGGACTTACTGGGTCAGTCAGGAATGTAGCTTTTAGGTGTTTCTAGCCTGCAAGCTAATCACACAGGTAGAACCTGTTTCTGCAGGTCTAAATTTCTGTCCTGCTGAGTCCGACCTGACCGGAAAGACCACAAGCTACGAGAGAGGAGGGGGAGGCCGGAGTTTAAAAGGGGAGCCCTACTGTAGAGGAGGCTGAGCAACGCTAAGGTTCGCTCACCACACAGGTATAACTTTTGAAAACTAAAATCATTGCTTACAATTATGCTCATAGAAGGTATGTTCTAAGCTTCTGTTTTATTTTAACCACAGGTAAAACTTAATTAAAATTCACTTTTTGACTCCAGGTCAGAATGAAGGCTCCGCTCATCTACCTTGGGTTCCTTCTGTTTAGCTGCTCGGTCCAGTCTGGGGTAAGTCCTTTGACATTTGAGTTTACTAAATGCCAAAATACATTTTACATTTAGTAACATTCATACAATATTAGATATTGCCATCAGTTCTGGAGAAGCATGTTGTTTGCATTAATGTCCTGATTCTCTATCTTCGCCCTACCAGCGAATTTATGGATTATCTTGACATTCCAATAAGTTAGGAGAAAGACAAAAAGCTCTCTGCCTTGATATTTTATTATTTGATTATATTAGATTCACTATAATTGATGTTAGAATGCTGTATATTCAACAATGCATTAATTAAACGCCTATAAAAACAAACTGTTTTAATTACTAGAATTTTCCTCTGTTTCCAGTTGAATTGTGCAGAATTAAAAATTGTCAAATGATTTTACATAGGGTTCTTAATGTACATTGCAAAATCTGGCTGTGGATACACATTTTTCTTGTTCTTAAATTGTCCGACTATTGAATGCGAAATGTCTTACTGAATCTGTGTTTGACAGAAAGCAGCTTTGCCTGAAGGTAAGGAATGTTTCACGACCGCTTGTTGAGTAAAAACCTAAAGGAATCTCTTTAATGTTGCTGCTCTTGCTATTTAAAAAAAGATTGCTCAGAGATTCAGAGACAGTCGCCCCAAGCGACCAGCGGAGTTTATGAGATCCAGCCAGCTGGAGGCAACGCCCGCTTCGAGGTTCTGAATCTGACTTGATACGGCTGTAACGAGAAGGTTTCAGTTTCTACAAATGATCCATGTTCCCTGGACTTTTCCTACAGGTGTACTGTGAGATGCGTCCAGATGGTGGATGGATAGTGTTTCAGAGACGAAGCGGACCGGTGGTGTCCTTTGCCAGGAAGTGGGACTTTTACAAAGACGGTTTTGGATCTCTGACATGTATGTAGCAATCTTACTGTTTTGCTTATTTTTACTCCACTTAAGGCCAGAACACGTGTTTGTCTTCTGAAGCCTGGGATTCCACATTGAAGGAGAGTGTAGAGACAATAAAAATCTTGTGCTTTGCTGATTCCTCAGATGACCACTGGCTTGGTCTTGAGAGAGTCCATCTTCTAACTAAGGAGAAATATAAAAAGTGGACTTTGAGGGTGGACCTGTGGGACCATGAAGGCGGCACGGCGTATGCTGAGTACAACGACTTCAAAATTGGAAATGAGTCTGCAGCTTATAAGCTGCAGGTTGGGAGATACAACGGAAATGCAGGTAACTTCAGCAGCTCTAACCATACTCTAGTGCAATGTTTCCCAACGGTCCTCGAGGCACACTGCCCTGATGTTTTAGGTGTTTCCCTGCTTCAGCACAGGTGATTTCAATTAGCAGGTCTTTGCTGAACTGCAATCAGCTGAATGAGGTGCATTAAAGCAGGGAAATTTCTAAAACATGCAGGGCAGTGTGCCTTGAGGACCAGGGTTGGGAAACACTGTAGTCTAGTGTGTTTAGTACACCACAACAGATGACAAACTTTCAGATAAAGTTGGAAGCTTGTATATCAAAGAATGGCGTTTGCTTTTGTAAGTTGAAAATTTCTAAAAGGCGTTCTCTCTGTCCACAAAGGCAATGCAATCCTTGGGACTTATCCGGGCAACGACCAAAATGGCTTCGGCTTCAGCACCATCGACCACGACAACGACGGCTGTTCCCCGTGTATATTTGATGACATCATTAGCGCGGAGTGCGCCTTTACAGAAGGAGGCGGCTGGTGGTACAGCCGCTGCGGCTCTGCCAGTCTGAACGGTCAATGGCGTCCTACCGGCAACCACATCGGCTGGGCTTCGGGTCTCCACTGGCTCACATGGAAACCTCCCGCGCCGTATTCAGCAAAGGCCACCAGAATGATGATCAAGCCCAATTGATTCCGCTTTTTCATTTTGGATTTACGTTTTTTATTTGGCTAATTATGGATGTCGTGGGTCTTTGAAGAGAAAGTTCTACCATGCAAGTTTTCAATTCAAAAATCAAAATGAAAATAAAGGTTTTTATGTGTTTGGCATATTTTACTGTGTTATTGATTTGTATAAATCAAAACAGACGAGGCTCAAGACTAGCTTTAAAGTAGAATTAAGAAATCATCTAATTAGAACCTGTCCAAAAACAGAGCACAACAGATGAGAAACCAACTCACTGCTAAGGCTCTATCTCACTTGTCTATAGCCACTGTCAGTTCTAATATTAATGTGATTTGGACTACAACCAATCACAGCATGAACAAAACAAGTTATGCTATAAACATGGCAGAACTGCTTGTGCTAATAGCACTGGAAGAGATACTAGCTTTAGCATTAGTGGAGAAGATAACTAACTTTCAGGACTATGGAAAACATTTTATGAAGGTTAGTGATAGGACATGAAGGAAAACATAGATAAAATGGAATAAACTGATATCGCAGGAGTAAAGTGACTCTTTACCAATTATGAATTTTCCTAATAAATGTACACATCAGGCTCAGTGAACTGTTGGCACTCAGCAGGCTGAGGCAGAGGAATAAGTCTGTCACACACTAAGATCACTGCCACTTCCTGTGATGTCAACATTGACTTCATGAATCAACTCAATGACTATTTTGGACAGTTTGCCTGCAGTAAAACCACTCCCTGTCAGGAGGAACAAGTACTTTGTCTTGATCCAACTGAGGTCCGATGGACCTTTAGGAGGATCAATCTAAGAAAATCTACCAGACCCGGTAGATTGAAGGAGTGTGCAGAACAACTGTTGCATGTCCTTATTCAACATCTTCCTGCCTCAATCTGTTGAACTATTATGCTACAAAGCCTCTGTGATCATCTCTGTTCTTGACAATCCTGAATGGCTATCAGCCAGTAGTGCTTACACCCAAAATCATGAAATCCTTTTGAAAGGTTGGTCAATGGTCACATCTTCACTTGATCCATTTCAATTTGCATATGTCCCAAACTGTGGCTCAAATTGCAAAGGTTTGCACTTATATTTATATAGCCTTGCCTTTTTTGATCTGGTTCTCATTCTATATTCTTCCTCTATTTATATTATTCTAGTTCATCTGGCTGGTTTCTGTTTGTGACCTAATATTCATCGTAATTTTGTTCTACAGTGTATCTTTGATGTTATGCTGAGTGACAGTAAAGATAATCTGAATCTGAATATCACATATGCCTTCCCTTATCAGTATTCAGTGGGTGTCTGTTTTTATCATGACCACATATAGGACTGTTTGTCCTGCGCACTGACAAGCCACTCAGTCGATATCTTAACAGAGAAGATACTCAAAGGCAAAATGATGGAAAACATCATAGACGTCTGCGTCACCAAAGACATGAAAGCAGTTAGAGAGCAGCTTTTTTCTTAGCATTTTGTCACATCCAAAAACCTTAAATCGAAAGGAAACAAGTAGCAAATAATAGTCTTAAACGAGCTGAGTGTCCATTATGAGAATACAGAAACATAATGTTCAACTAATTTCCTCTGGGGAAAAAAATCTCTGTAGACTTTTCAGCATTGCTAAGTGATGGTGCTCTTGAAGCTGAAGAAAAAGAAAAACCAAACAGTCCTTCAGAACCATTAGAAAGGAAATAATATTGTCTTATATAGCGTATGCCTCTTATATATTTATGTTTTTTCCAATCTAGTATTAAGAAATCAACTATGTAATCGATCTCATTTCCGTGTCAAACAAGAAATCTTACATAAAACCAGAGAAAGTGACAAAGTCCCCCTAAATCGTATTAACGTTGTCGCTTTTTAAATTTTAAATAATTACTCTTTTTTACTTCAATTGTAAAAGTAAAAATACAATTACTAATGCTTGGGTTTTTTTCTTCTTCAACTTCTAAAGTTGGCAATACTGAAAATTCTACAGAGATTTTATTTTTACCTAAGGAAATTAGTTGAATCTTGTTGTTTGACACAGACAATACAAAAGTATATAAATGTAGCTCTTCAGCGAGGCTTGTTTCCACACATAACAGAAGTGTTTTATATCTAATGTTCTATGTCTTAGAAACATAACAAAACCCTTAAACTGAATTCAATGCAGCAAAAAAAAAATCTTCCACAATACGTTATCTGTTTATCGTCCATCTTTGTTGTGAAACGTTATGTTTTTGGTGCTTAATCGTGCCGCACTTATCAGATTTTCAGAGTTCTGTCTGACATGAGTTGGAGGAAGGTCACTGCTCCTCACAAATCAAGTGACTTCCAAAAAAAAGGAAAAAAAGTTATCATAAAGAGTGGGAGGTGTGGTGTAAATGTTACAGCATTTAAAGGAAACTGATTCCTGTCAGGATACTCAGATTCAATCTACACCAGGCAAAACGGTACGTATCTAAGGAAGGACAATGCAGATGGATACACTTTTATCCACTGGTTTGCAAAGAAGTCAGCTTGTTTTATTTTGCTTTCTTCTCTTTAAAAAGTTCATTCTAATGTGTTTGCCCTATAATCAGGTCAGAATGAAGGCTCAGTTTGGCTTCCTTGGGTTGATATTGGCGGCTCTGTTGAGCCACTCCGTCCAGGTAAAACTGAACCTCTTTAAAATATAAAAACCTGAACAATTTTTTACGCCCTGCCTAATAACTGTTTTGCTTTTTTGGCCATACAGGGAGCAGTTTTTCCTGAAGGTAAGCAGCTTCCCTTTACTAATAATGTATATTTAGTTTATGCTATGATTATTTTTTGCATATTTAAAGACTCCATTTGGTATCCTGTTAATTGCTTACGTTTTTCTTTTTTCTCCTGAAAACGTTTGGGGGGAAAAGACTGCTCAAAGATTAGGGCTCAGTCGCCAGACGCATGCAGCGGGGTTTACGTCATCCAGCCAACAGGAACCGAAACTCACCTCAGGGTAGCTATCAGAACTGCTAGCCGCTCTTTTTATGACAAGCTAACTTCACTTATTTAATAGAAGACAGAAACAAAAAATGTGTTAGAACATCCCATCCTTCAGTTGTTAGCAGGGGTGACGGCGAGCTGGTAGAACATTTCTGAGATTATTCTCAAAATTTCTTGATTGTTTTTTTCCTCGCAAATTTCCTACTTTTAGAGCTCCAAAATTTCCAGGGTACTTCTAGAAAATATGTGAGATTAAACTCAGAATTTGGTGGAAATTTACACCTTATTTTTTTCTATCTACATTGGCCCTAATACTCCCTGATATAAAAAAAGATAATCATTTTGGTGCCATTGTGTTTGTTTCAAGAATTACAAAATGTTTGGACACCCCTGATGCACATACAGTGCGATGCTCCTCAGTTTTCTTAAGTTTGAACGAACATGAAGGTTTCCTACTTTACGTCTATCTAGAAAATGCATTTTTCAAAACTAATTTTAACTGTCCAGGTCTTTTTCAGGTCGGCTTGAACCGATTTGTCGTTCAACAGAAGCTATTTGAGCCTTTTAGAGAAGCATTAAAACACGATGACACCGTGTTGTATGATACTCTCTCCTGGCCTTCTTTCTCAGGTGTACTGTGAGATGCGTCAAACGGACGGCTGGATAGTGGTCCAGAGGAGAAGTGGAGGAGTGGTGTCCTTTGAGAGAGGATGGGCTCAGTACAGACACGGGTTTGGATCCCTGACTTGTACGTGACTCGTCTTGTCGTGACTTTGTGTGCCAAGTATGACTTTTGAAAATGTAAAAACTTTCTTAAAACTCGACAAGGATTTTGAATGTTGAATGAAAATCAAGCAGGAGTAGCTTCTATCAAGTACTTCGTTTACTGGCAAAGATATTGGAACTAAATTTGGATGTTTCTCTTTATTTGCTCCTCTGATTTCTCAGACGACCATTGGCTCGGACTAGAGAAGATGCACATGCTGACGAAGGACCCGACCAAAGTGTGGACATTGAGGGTGGACCTGTGGGATCATGAAGGTGGTCACGCGTTTGCCGAGTACCGAGACTTTAGAATCGGAGACGAGGGAACGGCTTATCGACTGCATGTTGGGACGTACAAAGGAAATGCCGGTAAGATGAGGATGAACCATTCTGTTTAGGTGACGTGTTCTGTGGAGTTTTTGCAAAAACACAAAGTTTTACGAAGTATTTCAGACCTATTTTCTTAGCTCACTTGAAATACGACAAAACTAACTTACAAGTAACTGTTTTATAAGCTATAAGAGCTAGTTTTAAGACAATAATTCCTTAATTGATAAAAAAAAGTACTAGTTTCGTTGGCAGATTATTTCACTGACACCACAAAAATGTTGTTATAAGTGAAACAATCTGCCAGTGTAACTAGTACCTTTTCTTTCTTTTTTTAAATCACATCCATCTTCTACATCTAGGGTCTTTGGACCACTTTCCAAAACCTCAGTTTGGAGAATTCAAACGATCTCTTTAGGCTGATGAAAAGTTTCCGTCTCTTCACCCAGGTGACGCCATCCACGGTGCCTACCCGGGCGTTGACCAAAACGGCGCTGGCTTCAGTACCTTCGACCGCGACAACGACAACTGCTCCCCGTGCATTCACGGAGACATTGCTTTCGACAGGTGTACCGACAACCACGGTGGCGGCTGGTGGTACAGCAGCTGCGGCGCCGCTGCCCTGAACGGTGACTGGCACTCTTCAGACGACCCGATTGGCTGGGGGTCAGGCCTCCACTGGCTCACCTGGAAGCCAATGCCTTATTCGGCGAAGGTCAGCAGGATGATGATCAAGTCTGATTGATGATCTCTCCTGGCCACAGCTTACATCCATGTTTGTTATTGCTTCCATTTATTTGTGTTGGAACAAAGTTGTTCTTTGTGGAAATGGCAAAAGAATAAATGGTTTCATAAGGTTTTTTTTTTTTTTTATGTTGTTGTAGCATATAGAAATGGAACCTATTAAATAGATAATGTTGACACAAATACCAGCATTTTAAAAGATTGAAACAAGAGAATTACTAAATACAATACCAATAAAAAAAGCACAACATATCTTCTATAAAGTTTTTTTTTACATAGAAAAATCTTGAAAGGTTATGTATAATCAAGTCAGTCCACAGGGATCGCAATGTGACACCCTGTGGTTTCCTGTATATTTGACGTTTTCATGGTGCTGCTAAATATCTTATGTAAACAGTTGTTCATTATTGACCTTAATTTGGAAAATAACTGCTACAACCAAACCCAGTGTTGAAGTCATGACCTCCTAGCCTGAGAACAGAATCAGTAACAGAAGACAAGACCAAAACTTTTAGGGTCCGAGACCAAGAGCAGCGTTACATGACAATAAAATGTCAAATATGATCAAAACTGCTTCTTAAACTGATCTGAAAGATCCACATTCTCATAAAAAGACCTAGATATTCAATACTTACAGCTGAAATAAATCTAACCAATCATTGTCAATTCTAACTCTTTGGCTTTGCTTCCATCTCTGTGCCACAATCTGCAGAGGTTTCATGTCAACAAGATAACGCCCTGGCCGGTTGCTCGTATACCAATTTCAGAGACCTCCACTGTCTGCACCATTAAACATAGAAATCATGACAATGCACTAAACACTCAACAATGAACACTGACGAGGGAGCAACAAGCAAGAAGTAACCAAGCAAAAGGAGAGTACTGTACTGCGGTAAAGCTAGCCGCCTCTTCGAAAAGCCAGCCCGCACAAGATATTCACGTGCGCGACAGCTTAAGATATTATGGTACCCCTCTTTACGTGCTGCTTTCACAATAAAAGCGCGCATCCGGTCCATGTTTAATCTACTGGAAATAGATTTACAACGGCTTCGAGTTTTAGACTTTGTATTTATGCTGAAAAACTCCGTTTTTCCAGTGACTTCCATCACATCTGGTTGACAGAGGGACACCTCTAGAACACAACCAGAAAATGTCATCAAGATCTGATGTATAATTTCAAAATAAGAGCCGATTAAAAAAACACTTTTCTACCCTAAGTTGCCATGCTTTTTGCTGGAAAACTGTCTGTTTCCAGTGACTTCTATCACATCTGGTTTACAGAGGGGCACCTCTAGAACACAACCACAAACTGTCAACAACATCTGATGTGTCATTTCAAAATAAAAGACAATTAAAAAAGCCCTTTTTTACTTTTCTACCCTAAGTTGCCATGCCCATTGCTGGAAAACTGTCTGTTTCCTGTGACTTCTAGCACATCTGGTTTACAGAGGGACACCTCTAGAACACAACCACAAACTGTCATCAACATCTGATGTGTCATTTCAAAATAAAAGCCGATTTAAAAAAAAAAAGCACTTTTTTACTTTAAGTTGCCTTGCCCATTGCTGGATTAGAAGATTAAAATTTGGAAAAGGTTATTTATAGTTGAAATCGGATAAAAAAAATACACACATTTATTTTCTCACTAGAAACTATTTATAGTAAGAACAACATTGTCCCTTTAAAAAGCTAATGAAAACATAGATTACAACATTCTTTGTTTTAACTGACAGCCATCTTGGTAGGCAGTTGCTATGACAACAATATACAAGCCACAACAACACTTTACAATTTTTGAGTCTTAAGCCTGATATTAAAAACGAGGCTTAATCAATCCGAACCAAGTTTCAACAAGATTTATAAATCAATAGTTAGTTTTTATCTTTTACTTTTTCATGTTGTTTACATCTATTCATTATAAAATTTTCTTTCCCACTCTCTTTTTCCACTATACAAAAGAAAATATATGGAATGAAAACAAGTGAATCATGGACTATTTTGAATGTAAACAAGAATAAAGAGTAAGATATTTGGTGGTGGAATGATGTCACACCACCAGTAAAAGGAAGATTCTGTGATGTCACTGGCGATGCCGTCTGTGATGTCATCAAATGCAGAATTGTATGTAACACAATTCTGCATATTCTTCATTGCTTGCAATATCACTGACCCGTTCAGACATTCGCAAAGCTCTTTCGAATCGACCGTTCAGATAGTTTACCAATCGACGATTTTAGTGATTGTATTTAGGAGAAAATGTCTCATCATATGCCGAGATACCATAGTGGAACGATGGGACCCCACGCCTGGAGGGGAGCCCAGCAAAACCCCCACGGCAGGTTTCCTCCTGCACACCCCAAAGCCTTCTCCGGGGAAGTCCAGAGACTGAACTACCTTCTGGAAATGGAGAGAGCCAGTCGGTATGAAGACAACCAAAAACTGGCCCACCTGGAGGCGGAGCTGGAAGAGACTACATTCCAGTTAAGAAGGCAGAAAGCTCTCAAAGAAACGATCATCAAGCAGGCCCAAGAAACAAAGAGGGAACTTGAGAGAGTACAGAAGTTCGGTGATCCAGCGGCCCTTAACGCTGCGGTCATTGCTTC
>CAEGAE010094837.1:0-21947 GCA_903067095.1 Girardinus metallicus
AGGAATGAACCATTGACAAAAAAGTTCCAAATTGTTGACTTTTTGTTCCCTTTCAGTATAATTAATTCAGAAGTAATAACTTCACATTTATATAATTACAATAATAAACCTTTACTGTGTAAAGGAAAACTGCTACAACACTTGATTTGTAGTATAAAAAGAAGATACTGTTGATCGTCTTTTTGTGTTGTATAACAAAAATACATGATAAAAAATTTATTAAATTGAGTTGAATTGATAAATAACAAGTTGTTTCATCATGTCAAATAGATTTTGGATTAAAAATTCAATTCATTTGCTTTATTTTGGGGGTTTTGTTAGGGCTGGTCATTTTTGACCCATAGGACAAGGGGAGTAAACAGAATGTTAAGATCGCACAAGGGTTAAAGCAAGGCTGTTTATTCATTTGCTTTCACTGTCGCTTGATGATATTTTGATCCACTTTCTGACAGAAGGTATTACTGAGGATTGTTTGTGTTACTGAGGATTTCTTGGTAGGATATGCCTGTTCCACTCACATTTCAGGGTTTTGTAATAGCAACTCTTAGATGTGTAAAACTCTTGTCCCTGAGCCTTTTCTTGCTGCTGGCTTTTATTTGCTACTTGCCTTAACTGGTATGCATAATTAAGTTTCTCTTTTGTGTTTAGGTTCCTGTTTCAGTTAGGCAAAGAGATACTATAGTTAAGTTGTTTGAGGTCGAAACCACACAGAATTTTTCGTAAAGCACATTTTAGCAACAAAGCAGTTCAAAATGTTTTCATATAATAGTTCTGTAGTTAGATTCTTTCTTTAAAAGGGGTCCATTCCTCTTTAGGTGTTGTTTTGTTTATCATGAGGGCTCACAATAAGCTAATGGGGTGATTTAATCAATTAGTTTAACTGGCATGAGCCATAGTGTTTGGTTCATGCCAAACACTAAAAGTATATCAAACTGATCTCTTTGTTACATGAATGACTGTGAATATGACTGTTGACAGTAGATATGACAATTAGTTTTTTCTATAAAGTGGGATGTTATGACACCATTGATTGTCACAGATTACTAACTAGCAAGCTTGTTATTAGAAATGCCTTTAAACCAGTAGCAAGAAATTACCTTCCCAGTGCATAAACAGCCTTGGACCACTTGGTGGCAGCAGAGAAAAGCAAAATTATTCAGCGACAACTCGAGCCTTATTTGAACCCTAGAAGGCTTGGAGTAACACTGTATGCCTATGTAAGGGAGTGTAGAGCAACTATGCCTACGCTCTTAGCTATGAGTCAGTATTCTGAGTCATCGCAAATAAAAATGATTATGTTATTCTTAACTGACCTGTTTGTAGGTGGATAAAGAAGGTATTTCCTTTTTTTCCTTTCCTTGAATCTTGTCTATCTTATCTTGTCTTGGTTAAATCCCACTGATCTTATTGTAGTTTTGCCTGGAATGACAATGCAATACTCACTGGAATCTTCTTGGTAGATAATAAATGTAGACAAGGGTTGTGACATTTCACTATCATGACTATCGTGGATAAACACTATGCCAATTACACTATGCCTGTTTTTGTCTTTTTTTGTAATTGCATGATGAGATTGAGGCATAAACTGAAGAACTGAAGGGCTGTGTAATCAAGGTTAGTCAGGAGTAACATTCCAAAAAACTAATGAGAGAAGCTCGTGGAACTTAAAATGAAAAAGAAATACAAAACTTTTACAAACAATTGAGTTTTTAAAAAACACACAGTCATCTATTATAAAACGATTAACAGAGAAGAATACAGGGATGGGAGGAGTCACATAGTTTAAAACAAATTTGCACCAAATCCATATGAAATGCAAGTAAACTTATAAATTTGAAAGAAAAAAAGTATTTGATCTATGATCTCCCTCTTTGCTCTGGTTTTTGTCTTATAAAAATTATTTTTGGTAGTGTTAGTAGATTTAAAGATGTCTTAAAATGCAAGAAAACTAGCTCTTTACACACTTTCAAAAGTGATATGCCGACACACTGTCACCACAATCCCACTCTAGG
The DNA here is from genome assembly GCA_903067095.1 of Girardinus metallicus. Taxonomy (NCBI): domain Eukaryota; kingdom Metazoa; phylum Chordata; class Actinopteri; order Cyprinodontiformes; family Poeciliidae; genus Girardinus; species Girardinus metallicus. The sequence goes on from CAEGAE010094837.1 coordinate 2,013, forward strand.
TTCGCAATACTATTTTTACAACATAATACGGTTTCAAATATATACATATGCTAAATCATCACTTGATCGTCGTGACAGAAAAAAAGGATTTGAATTTTTACTACAGTGGATTGCCACCGTTTTGTCACTAGGGGGCAGCAGCGTAACTCAATCACAGCTTGAATTTGAATATCTGCAAGCAATGCAATGTACTTTAGTAATTATTCCAATTCACTCACCAATATTTTTTAACTCTCTCCTATAAACGAACATATCATACTATTTTTTTCAAAGGGGAAAATTTAAGTGTGACGTTATGTTGAAGAAGACATAAAGAATAAATTACGCTCGGCTGGGATAGAGATGGGTAGTGATGGTAAACCCTTTGGGAGCTGGTGCTGAGAACTCCGGCAGTCTGGTGCGTATTTTTTCAATTTGTGCACAGGGAAGTTTCTGTATGGAACTAGCAGAAAAAAGTTTTGTCATGGCATGAATCTGACCCCAGTGATAATTTAGCTGGCCAACTTATTCATCCTGGGCTGATTTTGGTCAGCCTGGTGTTAATTTTCTGAAATATTACTTTGCAGAATATTTTCTCCAAAGTGTGGAAGGTTATAAAGATGACTATTGGAAAATGTGAGAAGACTTTTGTGTTCTTTTCAGTCAGTAATGGGTTTGGAAGCCATTCGTGGCATTTATGCTCAGTCACTTTCTTCGTGTTGAATCAAGAAAATTAATCTTAATTGAAGCCTACTTTACTTCAGATGCTGTTGTAGGTTACTCTGTGACCTCTACAAAAAGTAATGGAGTAACTTTGGTGGGCTTCTTATTACATGTTATCTTCATTTGTAGTAAATGGTTCATGCTGTGGCTGACTGCAGTCCCAAAGCTTTCAAAATGACTGAATGTCAATAACTTTGTTTTATGTTTTCAAATATCCTTGATATGTGGCGTTATTGTGTTCCTTTTTCATGTTGATCAAGTTGTTTTTGTTCCATAAAACATTTACTTTATGATCTGAATTATGTGAGCGTGAGGAAAAACTGAAAAAGTCTTTTTATTGCATTTTTATTTGGCAAAAAAACAACAGTTTAAACCTGCTGCAATTGGATTTTATCTTTTCATTTGTGTAAATCACCATGCTGCTACACTATCTGTTGAGATTCTAGAGATAAAAGTACACATCTGTAAAAAACATGGTCAAGGCAGATAAAATACTACAAGAATGCATGCGATAGACTTGGATCATATTAGCTCTTCAACGGACAGCTGCTAATAATCATCTCAGTTCATCTGAGTTGATGATGACTTGTCCCGAAGTGGTTTGTCATATCTTTTAGGATTTTGTATGATTTAAAACTGTGTATTCACTCTGGGATTTATGAACATAAAAGGCTGCTAACCTACAGTGTGTTCTGCATGCAGAGATTAAAGACATGACCTAGTTTTAGAGTGGACCGGGACTAAAAGCGGACTTCTGCCCTTGGCAAAATGCACAAGAGATTATCAATAATAATCCAAAATGCCAAAGCTGAATTGGGCGTCTTGCAAACAGGTGCTCATACAAACAGAGGGATTCAATACTGGCACGATTCATATGAGCTGATGTGTTTCTGTGCATGTTTGGTTAATTATGTTCTGCCAGGTAAACTCTATTCAAACAGCAATGTTAAACAATAATTTATTATTCAATATGTTTTTATTCACTCCTAAAATCTCTTTACCAAATACAAGCCAGAACAAATATCTTTTTTGTTTTCTTTAACATACCATAACATCACAAGTTTGGCATTCCTTATGAAATGAAAATCATTCCTTTAAAGCATGTGTTTAGGATAGTTTTATTTTTATCTTTGGGAATCTTGTAGTGTAAAATGTATTTCATGTCTTAAAGATAAAGTGCTTAGTTGTAAAAAAAAAATAAGTTGAAGTAATCATGTAAATTTACATGATTACTTCAACTTTTTTTTTTACCCTCATGTTTTAGAGGCACATAAACAACTTTGAGCCAAACTAATGCAACTTGAAGCTTTTCTTGTTAACATAGCTTCCTGATGAGCAGCCAGGAACGTGTTCCAAGATACAAACGGATAATGTGATCTTACACGGCACACCAAAATAGGAAAAATATTTTCCTGTATGTTTTTATTTATGCAAAAATTTTAATCTGCTTGGGGTTCTTTAGTTATCCAGCTCTTCTAGAATATTTGTGTACTTGTAAAATTCTTAATTATTATGTTCAAAAATCTCAAAACCAAGTTTATGCCCTGTAACATGATTTAATTGAATCTGTTTTGAATATGTTAAACCTTTTGCATTTACCTCATTGTGAAGGAAAAGTGCTCTTTAGATAAAGACTGGCTGATTGATGTGTCCGGGTCAAAAAGTAAGACATCGTCTGCTTTTTTTTCAGCTGTTCCCATGTGAGGGAAAATCTCATTACCATCCATGCTTCCTCCTCTGGCACTTTTGATTTCTTGAAATTTGTTTGTTTCCATGTTGCGTCTAAACCTTTTAAAGTTAGCATATCCTTTTGGTCCATCTGGTGGATTGTACTATCAGCCAGTGGATGAAAACAAATCCTTCAGCAAATGCATCTAGGGAAAGACAGGGTTAGCCAATCTCTATCAAGGACATTAATCTAAATCTAGTGTTTCACATGTAACCATATGCTGTAAAGATAAATATCACTCTTAAGTTTCTTTTCAGGGCAGTGTAATGACTCTGTCACCAAGAGGACAAGAGATCAGCATGTGCTGCACTGATTCCAGTCACAGGATTAGAAACTAAGAAGATGACTAAAGACAAGCAGCGACCTTTCTTTTAAACATATATTTAATCTCATGCTTGAAAATACATTTCAAATATTTATGTTCATTTACCATCACCTTTTATATTTGTTACATCTGTGATAGTTTGATAATTTTCAGTATTTAAAATATAAAAGTTTAACTGAGTTTAAAAACAGGAAGAAATCTGAAAAAAATGTTCACTATTTGCTTGGAAAAATAAATAACTGCACACAGTTGCTGCATTTCCAACAGTGTTATTCACATGACTACACTTTGTGAATGCTAATTGTGCTCTGCCTTCACGTTTGATGGAGTCTGTTTTCAACATGGAGGGTCTGTGCATTACAAGATGAAGAGAGATTAGAGCACAGTGGGTTAATCTTCAAGCTTGCCATCTGCCGATACCAGGAGAGCAAAACCTGAAGGTGCAGCTTCAACGTTACCAACAGCACACAGATACAGGTTAAAAGTTGACTGGTTTTGTCAAAGCTGTTAGAGGTCTTGGTGAGGAGGTGTTTGAAAACACTGTTAAAATGTGTGAACTGTGAAAAACTTGGTGGGGATTTGAGAGCTACAAAAATTCAGGTCTTTTTAAAAAAATTCTTATTTTGGTCTTTCTTTTTCTGCATGAAAACTATATGCAGTAGACTTACTAAATGGCTTGCCTTTTTTCTTAATATTGTGAGGTATTTCCTGTTGTCCTCAGGTTGCGGTGTAGATTTAAAATCTTCATGGTAAGTGTTAAAATAATGCAGGCAGACCTGCTGGTGTATTTTAAGGCAATACAAACACTTTGTTTCATTTGATGAAACTGAAATCAGGCAAGAAAATGATGCTTTCATCTTGTGTATATATTTGCTCATTAGTATGATCATCATGGAAATGTCCAATCACCTTACTATTCAGGAAGGAGATTCAATGTTCTAGAAATGGACAGGTTTCGGTGTGAAAAAAGGCAACGTAATACATTTTATTTATTGATTGATTTATTTATTTTGTAAAATTTTGAATCTGCAGGAAGTTAGAGAAAATCTTTAAAAACTTATCTACCCCACTGACAGAATTTTTTCCTTTCTTACCAACAGAATTAAATTAATATTACTATTAACACAAAACAAAGAAAGAAATGTATCCACATCACCCTATGTATTTTAATTAATACTGTGTGGGGCAAACTATGCAAATCGACCATAGAACAAGAGCCAAAGACCTTGTGAAGATGCTGGCAGAAGTGTATTCTGAAATGTGAAATGTATTCTGTACCAACATGGCCCAAAAAACCACACAAGGAGGAGAAAGCTATTATTCCAAAAGAAACAAAACACCCAGACGACATCTTACAAATGCACACAGGGACAAAGACCTTCAATTTCGAAGGTGTGTCTGTTGTCTGATGAAACTAAATCAGAACTGTTTGGCCATAATAACGGTCATAATAGAGCAGCCAAGACCATGATTACACAATAAAGTTTTGTCCATCAAGTCCTTTTCCCTTTACAACTTTCTGAGTGAAGAATAAAATTATTTTTGAAAATCAAAGCATGTTTCTGAGTGAAACTATAGATAAGAAAAATAAATAAACGACCTACTAGCAGAGTTGTTGATATTACCTAATTTTTGCCAACAGAGGTATCCTATGGCTTTCTGCATGATGAAGCCCAGTTGGACTGAGTAAATCTTAGCAGTCATTGGATTACCAGGTAAGCATCTGCTTTTAGCCTTCTGCAGCCATTGGAAAACACCTTGCGAGCTGCGCCTGCATGACTCTCAACAGAGCTGTCTTCATGGTGCGGCTTCATTACTTCATTTTGTAGGATGAAGAATGTGGAGATTTCTAATTTGCCACTGCTTTTTGTGTTTGTGCAAACCTGCTTAGGTAAGTTCTTCAATAATAGTCAATTTACAGGTGATTAGATAAGATGAGATTGTTGAAGCTTTTAAGAGTCTGGTATGATTATTTTGTGGATTTTTTATTTAAATAGATCTTATATGTATTTATGAATTTATAATTATAAGTTTTGTTTTTTGTTTATAAATGTCAAGCTTACTTCAATATATTAATTAATTTGTCAAATGAATACATAGGGATGCAGCTATAATTACTTCTGCAGATAAACGCGAAATAAATTTTGTAAAAATGTATTGACTATGTTTAGCTGAGGTAGCTAATCAGGCTGACGTAACCCACCTGTAATCCCAGTCAACTGGACTTGAAAACAAATATCTATATTTATGTATCACATGAGATTAGCTGTAAAATTAACAAATGAAAGAAAGGAAAAATAAACATTCAAGAGTTCAAGGAGCTTCAGTTTCTGATTAAGGCTAAATACATAAAAAAAATGTTTTGCAATGCATTTCTTTTCACAAACTTTGGTGGAATAATGCTTCCATCCTCAGCTCAGGCAGACTTTGCTCCCTATTTCTACGACAATGGCCCATCCAGCAACAACGGGAATCTGGCCCTTTTCAGCCTCTCTGAGGATACCCCTGTTGGTGAGACAAACCCCACTCATTCACCTCTCTAAAATAATGTCCAGTTTGAGGCTTTGGTAACTTTGGTTTCTGAGAGTTCAGAATGCTAGATAAACTTTGATAGTTGGACAGCTTGTTAAATGTCCTGTTCGTCTGCTGTCACCTTGTGATGATGTGAGTAATTGCTTGTTTGTGGTGAATGTGGTTCACCGTCCATCAATCAGGAAACTTTATCACTGTGGTTTGTGATATAGTGTTTTCTTGTTTTAGGTACACAAATCTATCAACTTAATGGCACAGACCCTGAAGGCCAGGAGGTGAGGTATGGTCTTTCCTTCGACCCAGGGTCAAAGGAGTACTTCAGGGTAGACCCAAAGTCGGGAAATATTACATTAGTGGAAACAATGGATAGAGAGGTAAGCTCAAAACTGAAATATAAATTCACACAAGCATTGTTGAATCTTTATAAAGTGTCTTTTTCTTTCTTTTTATGTAGAAACAAGATTCAGTTGATGTTAATATCAGTATCACAGATGGAAGAAGCAAGGTATTTAAAGAAAAATAATTAATCAAGAAAATTTGCCAGAAATGTTGTTGATATAAGAAACTTGGAGGATTTTTAGACAACTTCTGTAACTATTTGGAATAAATGCAGCTTTTCAACAATGACATTTTTATCAGGCATGTGTACTCTGTAAATCTTAGAGGCGCACTGATCATAGTTTTCTGCATGATTTCAGATCTCTAGTGTTTTAGTGCTCTAATTTTGCTATTATACCTGAATCTAATTTCTGTTTAAGAACCACAATTAACAGCATTCAATAAATATATATTTTTCATTATATTAAACACCTCAATGGAAATTAAAATAGCTAATGTCTTTCTTCAATTACATATTCAACATCCAAAAACATACTAGAAACATTACTAGTGTGACTTGGAAAGTCTTGGAAAAAGTTCACAAATTGGAAAAACAACCAGGTTTATAATTTCCCAACATCCAGTTCATGTTCAAGGCCAATTAACCAATTCCATCATGTATCTTTTGTAATTATGTTAGTTGACTTGAATCACAGTAAAAGTCTACATGTTTGTGACAATTATATAACAGCAGAATACCTGAATAACCCAAGATATTCAGTGTTCCTTAATTCACCCTTCTGAAGGTTTAATGTTGTGGATGGTTTTAAGGATGAAGTCTGGTTGTTGTTTAAAATAAATCAGATATCCTTTTTATTCTTTCCAGGTTGTTGAACGAGTCACAATATTTGTGACGGATGCAAATGATAAAAAACCTGAATTCCAAAACATGCCTGCAATCATAGATGTGTTGGAAGTAAGATAAACTGATGTCTGAGTTTTAGTTTCATAACCAATAGAGACTCTTATCTAATAATGTGATCACATAAACGTGAACTTGTCTTTGTCCACTTTGCAAAATTTAGACAACTGAATCTGGTAGAAGTATCTACAAAGTGGAGGCTGTGGACAGAGACACTGGCTCTGGAGGCTCAGTTACCTACCATCTCCAGGTATGACTCACGAACTAAGCTAATGTTGATTTCCATGACAAACTCTATGTATAGATGAAGCTCTTTTCTAGTTAGTATCAATCAGATTTTATTATACATTCACATTTGTTCATTTGCTTGCATGTGGTGGTGTTATTTTGAAGGCAGGGATTACATCACAATCACATTAGAGTCAGGTACTGAAAGATTAGAGGGCTGCTTTGGCAGTGGGTGGTGGGTAGTGCTAGTTTGCACTTTGGGCTATTGGGACTATAGAACAGCTGGTCTTAACGTGACAGACAGAGATGAATGTGGAACGTTCACATTTGATTATAGCAGCATTCTACAGTCTGTTACATCTATAATCACATGGGGTTTAATGCATTCAAATTGACAGATACAGCGATGTTGGCTAATTCAAACAGCTGCGGAGAATTTTTATTATTCTTCCATCTGACCACCTCCACGTGTGTTATAGTTTCTAAGGGTTTTAGAAACTATAACAGTCTTGTGTTACTAGATTTCAATCTTGTTTTTTTCTTCTTCTTTTTTTGCTCTTTCCTTTGTTACAGTCACCACACTCCAGTTTGTTTGCGATTGACATAAACAGTGGAGTCCTCCGTATCAAATCTGGACAAATGTTGGATTATGAGAAAACAAAGACACACTTTGTTACTGTCATTGCAAAGGTACAAGTTTTATCAATAATGATTATTTCTGACTTGCACTTCAATACTTTCCTCACTGGATGAAGCTGTTTTGACTGCGAGTAGTTTTGAATCAGCTGCTACATGTTTTACATGTCATTGTTTCAAGTTTCTGTTAAAGTGGGTTCTAGTGCCATACAATAGAAAAGAACAAAACATTACACTTGTATGATAAAACTATTATTTAAAAATCTCTTAGATGAATTTTAGGAAATAAATAATTATTTGTACATCTCAATGTGTTTGTTTCAGGATGGTGGAGGCAACTTGAATGGCAAAGAACAATTTATGTCATCCACTGCGACGCTCACTGTCAACGTGATTGATGCACAAGACACTCCACCTTTTTTTATTGGAACCCCCTACTTTGGCTATGTTTACGAAATCTCAGTGCCAGTGAGTGTCAAAAACATCTCCCAAAAACTTTGAATAAACACATAATCACACCACATTCTTATTATAATTTGTCGTTACAACACTATTCATATAACACCCGTATCCAAGTTTTGACATCAAAAGGTGAAACTAATTTGCTAAATAAATTCATTACACACATTGTGATGTATTTAAAATGTATTTGTTAAGCTTTTGAAATCTATTAGAATGGACTGCAATGGCAAAAAAAAAAAAAAAAAATCAAGAAATGCCCGACACAATAATGAGAAAGATAGCTAACTTGACAGTAGTCAGTCTAACCGTCATTAACATCGTCCATGAGGAGGTTAAACCACTAAAAGTCATTGCTAAAAACGTTTGAAGTCAGAACTGAGTGGAATGAAAAGCATAGCAGTGTGCAAGAAACAGGGACAAATGCAATCTTAAAAACTATCACAATTAAAAACAGTTTTTATTTTGTAGAATTTAGACGCTCACTCTGAATCACAGTGAAATTTAGATTTGCAAAACTAATTTCATCATATCAATTTTTAAAGTATTGTAGTTCATTAGATATCAAAATATAACTTTACACTTATTGTATGTTTGTAAATGATTCTCTGTTTTTTCTTTGACAGGGATCTGAAATATTTAAAGTTAGTGCTGAAGATGGAGATGTGGGAAACCCAAATCCAGTCAGTTATTCATTTGAAGAGGGTAAGCCTTCACACCAAAAATATGCAGGGTAACTTACAGCCAAATAAGTAAGAATTAATAAAAATAATTAAATAAGTGTTTATCTGCCTTTCTTTTTTGTCACACTAGGTGATGACGGTGTTTTTGGCATTAATAAGACAAGCGGTTGCATCTCCCTGCTGGTTGCTCCCATTTATCTGAAGAGAGAAATCTTCAACATTAAAATCAGGGTAATGCAAGTTCCATCCAACCCATTTTTCTTAACTTATAAAGAAAGCAAACACTCAAGCTGTTTGATTTATGATATTACTGTTTATTTTGCTTTTACTGAGCATTTTGCTCCTTTGTGATTTGAGATAGCAACAGATGACAAATAGATTGTTCTATGTTTATGTTGTGCAAACAAAATCACCCAATTTTGCCCCCTTGGACAGGCAACAGAAATAAGTCCAGAAGCCAAAGATTTGGACTATGGAGTGACCACAGTGGTGATACGTGTGGTGGATTTAAATAATAATCCCCCAACCTTTTATGGGGAGAATGGCCCACAGAATATGTTTGAGTTGACCATGTACGAGCATCCACCAGAGGGAGAAATACTCCGGGGGCTGAAAATCACAGTTAATGACTCTGACAAGGTAGGAGATCTCTTGTAGAAAACTATTGTTTATAGAAATTTTACCACAGCAGATATTATTATGCAGCATTAACAACAAAACATCATCATCACTCCAGACTGCCTGGTCTGATTTGTTATATAATTATACTAATTTTGTGAAAGTATTATGTTGTTATCTAACCAGAAGCAGGTTTAATCAAAAATGACTGTGTGTTTAAGAGACTGCCATGCTGTCAAGAAAGAGCTGTAAGCCTATCATTATCAAAAACCATTCCCATTAATATCCCATGCAATTGAAATCAAGTCAACAGAAACGGGAAGGTGCGTGCTGTGCCATTTGTCAACTTACGCAAGCTCCTTTTGTTTTTAAAAGCTACATCACTGGATGATGCTGGATGGATTTTCCATGATAATGCTCTCACAAGAGCAGACTCTTTATGTCCCCTAACATCATGTTTCACTCAGGGTATTATTACTTAAGCTGTTATCCGAGTGGTTTAACTCTTATTACTATAGCAATTAAGGACAAAAAGCTTTTACTTGAACAGGAAAGACAGCATGCAACTCTGATTTTTCTGTTCGTTGAGCATAAAATGTGTTGGATTTTTGAATGGCATATTGATAAATGTTCATGCTCCTGCAGGGTGCAAATGCCAAATTTAATCTAAGATTGATTGGACCAGGACGAATGCTGCGAGCCGTCCCCCAGACTGTACTCAACGAGGCACAAGTAACAATCTTAGTGGAGGACTCTGCTGCGATGGACTATGAGAAGCATCACTTTCTAACATACAAGGTAACCTCTTGACAACAAAATATAGTGGACAAGTAAAAATGTCAATGTTTTCCAGACATTTTTCTGACAAGACTACAGACATAAATTTATATAATTGATAACCCAGGTGATCAACACACAATAGAAGCAAATAGGTCCATAAATGAGATTAGACATAATAAAGACAAATAACAGCAGGGAATAATTGCAAAAAAACAAAAAGCAATATAGTTAAACCCAATGGTCCTCAATGAAATACTGTGAAACTATAGTTTGACTAGAATGTGACACCATTGTTGTAGGAGGTAGAAATGACTGTGCATCGCCCCATAAACATATAAATAGTAAAAATTGTAAGTGGTCGTGGGAGGTTGATTTTCAGTGTATTACTGATAAGACATCTGTCTGCCAATAATATCTATTTAAAGAACTGAAGGTCAGAGTTCATAGATGGGTCTCACAGAATCTCCAATATTTTAAGACTGTGTGAAAACAGGTGGCTTGAGCAATGCATCTGACCATACACAAGCCATCTTAACTTTTTTATTACCAAAATAGTTTTTTATTTATTTGAAGAGTCCAATGCTTCTTATCATTCCACCTTATTAAACAAAATTATGAGCTATGGTGTTTGTAGATTATAAGCCCTGTCACCGACATCTTGTGAGAATTTTATGTATTATAATATATTCACTGATAAAACTTTGACACATTCAATAAAATTTTCTTCGTGCCGTAGCCTAAACAACTGTTTTGAAGTTGAAAGTATTTCTTAGCTATTTCTGTCTCTTTCAGCTGCTCGCAGTTGAGATTGACACTCCAGAGAGATTCAGCGCCACAGCACACATTGTCATTCACCTTCTGGACACCAACGACAATGCGCCCAAATTTTCCTCAGACTATTACATCGCCAGAATTCCCGAAAACTCACCCGGCGGCTCAAATGTGGTGTCAGTCACGGTGAGCGACTGCTCGTCTTGTCTAAAAATACATGCCAGCACAGACATACGTCACTCAGAGCTATAATGCAGTGGTGATTTGGACAAAATGCTCAACAGGGCCCTTTAATTCTCTAAATGTAGACTCTTTGGGCTGTGGGGGTTGGGATAATATGTGAAATCATGTAGATAAAAGCTAGGCGAGGTAAGCTGCCAGATGGCTATCACTTTCATTTTGTTGTATAACAGCAAATTCCCTGGCTTCACCCCCCTCCCCTACTCAGCCCCCAACATGTAGCAGGGCATATAGCTGCAAAAATATGTCCATGTGTAAAACAAAAACTCTAAAGGACACAAAGGATTGATGTTTGATGTAACACATCCTCTGCCCTTGTCTGTTCATATCAGATCAAAAGCCACAGGGAGTCTGACTAATAAGTCCTGGCCTTGAGCAAACACCACACAGTCTCTGTGCCTTGATCCCTGGCAATTTCAATCAGATAAAAGAACAGCCAACAAGTGACCTTGGACACATGGAGACATTGAACAGACCTCCCAACAGCTGTAGACAGACAGATTAGCCGAAGCCCAGGATAATATTCTGTCATCAAAAAGACACTCTTTTCAAGCCTAACCCCTGTAACATCATGTACATACGTGTGACTGGTTTATCCAGCAAATTGAGTTGAGTTTTCACGATTCAAGTGAATAAAACATAAATATAAATAAACTGAGCTATTGAGTACAAAGAATTTCTTCTGTTAATATAATCATATAATGTGTTGCTGGTGATTGTTTTCAGGCTTTAGACCCAGACTCAGGACCCTGGGGTGAAGTCAAATACTCTATCTATGGATCAGGGGCTGACGTGTGAGTACTGCTAAGATTTGTAAGAAATTTAGTTCTGTTTTATTACAGTATGTAGACATTTTTATAGCATAATCATCACATTATCAATGCAGTAGTCATGTTGCACAAGTAAAGAGTTAACTTTTTTATGTTTTTAAGATAAATAAAACCTAATTAAATGGGAGCGCAGTGCATAACTGTAAAGTAGAATTAAAAGGACAAATAGTTTTCAGAAAAATGTACCAAAATTCCAAAAATGTGAGGTGCATATATATATAAATCCAGCCATCTACCACTCCATCTCATCCCCTACACTCACTCTAAGTCCACACATTTTTGAAGCACTTTTCTACAATCAAAGCTGAACACTTTGAGGAGTTGTCTCCACGAGTTTTGCAGACCTGGACATTAAAATATTTGCCCATTTTTGCTAAATAGCTCGAACCCGGCCCTGTTAAACATCCATTTTCAAGTTTCACCACATATTTTCAAATAGATTTGGATCTTGACTTGCTTGACCAGTGTAACACCTGCATGTGCTTCAGTCTAAACAATTCTATTGTAGTTCTGGCTGTATGTTTAAGGCTGTTCTCCTGTTGCTCCATCCATCTTCCCATCAAACCTATCAGACCAGCTTTCCTGTCCCTGCTAAGGAAAGAAAATCCCCTCAGCTGCCACCACCATCTTTCACCTTGTAGATGTTGTGTTCAGGGTAATTATCTGGATGCTTCTCACAGTGGTTTGTGTGTTGACCATACGACGATGGGTAGTACATTAAATCGCAACAGAATAAGTTGAAGTTTGTGGCGGTAACTTCACAAAATGTGAAAAACCTTATGGGGTATAATTACCTTTGCAAAGGAATAAATAGTCTGCGACAGACTGGTGACCTGTCCAGGGTGTACCCCGCCTCTCACCCGGAACGTAGCTGGAGATGGGCACCAGCAACCCTCCCGACCCCAGTAAGGGACGAAGGGTGAACAGAAAATGGATGGATGGAAGGAATAAATAGTCACATCAATTGGTACTTAGCCAGTCTTATTTGGCAACCAAATTAAGAGTTTTTAATTGAGATGAATTTTATAAAAAGAATTTATACATTATGTTATGTACTCAAACATCTAAACACTTTAAAAATTACATTTTGTGGCTTTTTGTGTATTTTGTCTACGTGTGAAGAAGTAAGAGAGAATTTGTTTTCACAACAGCAACAAAAACAATTTGCTTTTGTTGCTAATGTCATGTTTTCGCAACTGAATAACACAAACTTTTAAATAGATCTGGACCTGGAAATTTGTAGAACAATCACAAAAAACAGCAAAGATATCTGTTGCCATAGAAACAGTAAAAAAAAATCACATATTTTGGTTATTTCTATTTGTTGTTTTCAAATTTCTTTCCTTTCAATGCCTCGCAGTGCTGCAGCCTGGGGAATCCGCTGTTTTCTTCCCTCAATTAGATTTTTATTAGTCTTCTAGTTTTACTTTTCTACTTCCAGGAAAGCATCTAAAGGGTCTTTGTTCTTCCTTTGTGAACAGAAGAAATTTCTATTTACTTTAAAATCCCTTCATATGAAGGACCAGGAATCACTTTTCAAAGTGAAAATGTGTTGTTGTTTTTTTTGTTGTTTTTTTTTACTAAAATACAAATTAAAATAAACTCTTACATTATGACACATGAGTTTTGTTAACAAGGACTGCTCTCCATAACCATCTCATTTGGTTCATATGTTTTTGAATATCTGATGCAGATTTTGAGCTCTGCACTAATGAGTTTAAGCCGATATGTGATGTCACATGGCAGAGCAAAGGATTTCCAAAATAAGCATCAGCGAGAGATTTGGAACACTTATGCTTACATGTTTGTTTAAACAAAAACATTTGACATCTATGCTGTGTTACACTTTTAACAAATTGTTCCTTCAAGGCTAAAACGCCATACTTTAAAATAACATATTTCAGAGGTTACACATTTTCAGAGAAGGTTGTGGATGTTTTGAATGTCAGAGAGCAACGCAGTAAGTATCAGCGTTGGTCTACTTTAATCCTTTAATGGGATTGGAGGAGAAAATAGACTGCTCTTTGCTTCTGCGTACCTTGCACTCCAGCAAATTTCACTGTTAGTCAAGCAAACAAGTCATTAAATAAGACCTAATTCCAAACTGACTGCAATTTTTATGGAAAACAACAGTGCTATTTCAGAAAAAAACATAAGCTAAAATGGTTATTTTGTTTTGTTTTTTTAACAATTCGCTTACAATACGTAGTTGTTGCAATACACATCAGGAACATATCAACAATATGGAAGAAGGGTGTTTCATATCAACACAAAGCTCATTCAGATTGTGATTCTCAAGCAAATTGGTGATAATCTCTAAAATTTTGAGGTTGACTTATCTGCATAAATTTTAATAGTTCAACAAAATGAATGTTTCATTTTCTCAAATTGATTTTTTGCACATTTACAGATTTGCAAAATGTTTTGAATTGCTAGGAAGCAGTATTCTTAATTGGCTTCACTTACCTACATGCTTTTTCACAATGAATCACAAACTTCTTAGTTAACTTTTATTTGTTGTCTTTTAATTCAGAGTTACATCATGAAGGCGAGGGATCATTTTTTTCTTCAAAGTTCTAGTTATGCTTAACAAGAGCTTTATTAAAGTTTAAAAAGAAATGACACTGGGGATGTCCCAATTATGGCATTTTTTGTTTCCAATACCAATCCAGGTTATTTAAGATTAACTGGTCATACTGTAATAATTTATTAGAGCAACATGTCTTCTTGAAACACTCAGGGAAAGTAAGGAATATTTCTATTCTACTATTTATATGCAGGTTTCTGATCCAGCCTACATCCGGGATCATTTACACCCAGCCCTGGGCGAGTCTGGATGCTGAGGTGAGATCTAAATATAACTTCTATGTGAAGGCAGAGGATGCTGAGGGAAAGTACAGCCTGGCTGAAGTTTTTGTGACTGTGTTGGATCTGAATGACCATCCACCTGCTTTCAACGATAACTTCCTGGAGAAGACCATGGTGATTGGAGCACCAGTGAAAATAGAGGTATGCGCTGTTGTGTTACTGGATGTAGATAAATTAACATTCAGTCAAACATACTTTTTGGAACAACTGCCGTATGTAAGAACAGCTTCCCTACAGGCTGTGGATGACGACGCAGAAGTACCCAACAATGTTATCGAGTACGCCATCATGAAAGCCGAGCCAGACAACAACATCTTTGACATAGATGCTGATACAGGAGAAATCAAGTTAAAGTCCTACATCAAGTCAATGGCTATCATTCAGAATATTACCAAGAAGACAGACTGTAGTTGGTCCCTGGTAGTCCAGGCTCGTGACCGGGGTCAGCCATCCTTCAGCACCACTGCAGTTGTCAAAATTGACATCACTGAAGCTGTAAGTCAAGTAATAGTTTGTCTGTAGTTTGCAAACATTTATTTTTTTACCTTATTCATAGTTTTCCTCAAAATCTGACTCTTTTCGAGTGAATCATGAATTTAGAAATGATCTGTGCTTAATTTACTTGAAATATACATTTTCAAAAAGTTATAGCCATAATTGTCTCATAGATGCAATTGTGATGTTTTCAGATCAAATCCAGATTTGTCTCATACTTCCTGGGTCTAAGGAAACGTCCCGGGGCAGTGTTTGGGATTTGTTTGACCCTTGTGACCTTCGCTGTCTCCCTAACAATCGTCATTTCAACCGCTATGTACTGGAAATCTGTGAAAAAGACTCGTGTACAACCTCAGGGCAAGATCAGAAAGATTGCACGGAGGCCTATGCCATAAACGAAGCTTGCCTTGAGATCATCAGCACAGCTGCACTGTTGTTTTTACTCTGTGGTTCCAAGAATTTGCAGCTATTCGTTTTCAGAGGACTTTGTAGTACAGCAAGACTGTGTCTGTAAAAGAGTACATGAGGGAGCACAATCTTTCAAAATTTGCAAGTTTGTCACCTATATTTTGATTTATCACTCTAATTATGGCACAACAAGGAATTGTTCCTTTTAAATTTTTGGACTGGATTTTTCAAAGTATATTTTTAAGTTTTTTTCTGTTATTCTAATATTGTTCTCCTCAAATGCTGCATGGTCTATTGGTTCCTCCATGAACCTCTCTGATCTTGTCTTGTCAAAACCTAAAAAAGCTAATGAAAAATTCTACTTAATATATGCCTTGAAGAAGCATATAAACCAAAGCCAAAAGTACAGAACTATAAGCAATTTATAGCTCTGAACATATCACCAATCAATCTATACCAGCAATAGTGAACAGTAAATCTTTGTGTGATTTCAGTCCCGTGGATTTGAATTCTCCTTGTGCTCTTTTACAGACTCAACTGAAAGGGGGGCCTTTGGGATCATTTATAGAGCTGAATAGAAACAACTCATTACAAATCATAGGTATGCTCGTCGGTATAATTAGCCTTGTGGTCATAGTCACAGTCATCATCTCCACCGCCACATTCCTGCGTAACAAAAAGTCCAATCGGATCCTGCCCAACCGCAGAGTACGGAGAAGGCCACCAAAACAGCCGTTCTGGAACTTCAAAAGCCCATTTAAGTCATCAGAGACCCCAAGAGAGGATTTCACAGTACAAGAGGAACAGCAAGAACCAGAGGTGATTGTGAAGAATGTCAACTACAACAACAATTTCAGTACTGTTGTAAGACACTGGCCTCCACCACCCTGTGCACCTTCTTTGCCCCCTCCACCGCCCACCTATGTACCAGGAGAACGACACTGGACCGTACCCACAGTCTCTGCAGTTGTGGTCCCCAAACCCAAACAGAGGCCAACGATAGACAGAAGGGACACTGTAAACAAAGCATTAGTTTCAGAACTGAAGATGAGACTGGAGCAGAAGAAGATGGCATCACTTTATAACACGTAAAGAGATTGTTAAAATTTTGTTAAGTGAGGTTCATTATTGGTAATAGTTCCTCTACCTGCCACAGACAGATGGAAAATTTGTAGAACAGCCTGTAGGGAGCCTAACAGCCAGCTAGATGGACTCCCAGCTTTAGTTTATTTTAGCAAATCAGCTTATAGTGAAACTGTTCATACCTATGGAAATAAATGCAACAGCAGAGGTTGAAAATCTGACCAACTGTTTAAGCCTTTAACATAAACAAACTTTTCACTACAGCCTCAATAGCAACACAGTGCTCGTGTCACCGTGAGCTCTGAGAGATGTAAATTATCTAAATGAGGAAACCAGACAATTTTCCCACGCTGTATTTGTTAAAAACGAGCATTGTTTTTCTTCTTCTGCCTGAAGTTTTAATTACAGTTTTCTTTATCTGCCATGTTTTTGGTTATGTCACTAGAGAAGGCACAATCACAGTAAAAAAAAGTTACTGGTGGAGTTCTGTTGAAAGTACTGGTGGACCTCTTTTGGCAAGATCTTATGATCTTGCCTATAGATCATAAGAACCCTAACCCTAACCCTTAATTATAAGGAGTATTTTTTTCTGTTTTCTACAAATTCACTAATGTGGTAGCTTTCAGATACAAGTGAAACTATTACAGTTAATAACCTCACTTCAAAAAGTCTGAATTGTTCTTTTAGGATTTGACTAAGCAATCTCAACACAAGGTCCTTTTGGCAAGTCCAGTTTTCTAAGACATGTATTTTATTGTTTAATCATCACCAGATCATCACTGCTGCTATTTAATCCAGCCAGATAAGAACAAGCTGCTGCTCTTTACACCTTGTGATGAGATTGCTAATAAAATTGACATAGATAGAAAGATGAACTCTATCATTAACAGAGCTGTGTGCATGTGTGTGTGCGTTGCTCTGTGTGCATGAATGCAAGCTCTTATAAGTTTAAATAAGTTAAAATAAAATATGAACCTCTTTCATTTCATGTATATAATGTAATTTTTATAAGTGGAAAAAACTGCCATATGTATTATTGTTCTTATTGAAATCCTAATTCTAAATGAATAATCATTTTTGTTGTGGTTGATCAAACAATCCCATAATTGTAATAACTGAGCTCTTCTTTCTTGAATGATGTGTTAACTTTGAGATGACATATTTGACACAGTGTTTTTGTTGGGAATATATTGTTTGCTTAGCATGCAAACATTTTTGCATGCTAAGGATCAGGCAGAGGGAAGAAAGCCAAAGTGATCAAACAAAGAAGGTCTTGAACATTTTATGCAGATGTGAAGTGCTGCACTAACATTAATATTCACATTTGAATATTAAAATATATAAAATATATATACCATAAAATATATATCCCATTTTATGGTGTATATATATTTCAGTAAACTATTTTTTTTCGTTATTGTTCAAACATTTATGATGTCAATAAAAAATATTCCTTTCACTTAATGTGGAGACATCTTATTTATTTGCATTGTTTATGTCCATCAGAATTAAAACCTTAATGAAACATTTTAACCATTAAAGGTGGATATGAAATAAGAGATCAACATTTTAACTTTTATATTCTAGTACTTAGAATATGTCTAAATCTAATATGCTAAACTGGAAAGTTAACATTTTTATTACAGGTCATCAACAATTTAGGAGAGCAAAAGTATTGAAAAATGTGACAGAAGTGTTTATTACTCAAGTAATAAGGATGAAATGATAATCACGTGATATCAAGCTCAAGTATTTTTGAGCTTGACATAAAGCTCAAAAGTTATCAAGGACACATGAATGAATAATAAGTTATAGCAGTGGTTACAACAAATTAAATTGGGGAATAATAAAAGTGACATTTTCTTCTGTCATATGGGACCAAGGGTTTTACAGCAAAAGGCTGCAGCCTTACCACCCTCAAAATCACATAACCACATATGAGCAATAACAAAACATCTGCCTAGCAGAAAATGAGAGCTGCCAATCTCAGTCAGCTGTTTTAAACCCTGATCCTAAATGAATCCAAGCACGGCTGAACTGATCTCTTTACGTCACTGAAGAGAGCAGAGGAAAATGTAAGAGACAGTGGGGTTGGTTTGTCTGATCTGGTCATGAAGTGACTGTGGAAGGGATGTTAGAGAGGATGCAAGTGTTTGGGTATTAAGTCAAATGAACAATGCCATTGGCTGCTGCATATCTGAAGTGCCATCTGTCCCAGCCGGTCAGTGCAAATGTGACTTGTAGCTGCAATATGGAGTCAAGAGAGAGAGCTGGAGGAAATATGCAAAGTAATATTCAATAAATTACGTTATTATTGAAAAGTAGGTTTTTTAGTAGCTTGGTTCTCTACATTAGACACATTATATAGATTAATTACATACAATTTTAAAGCCTTCATTTTGTTAATTATAATTTTCTGTTTACAGCTACATCAGACCAAATTACAGAATTGGGGGTTTAATGAAAACTATATCTGACGTAGAATAGCTTTGACAAATGAACCTCATGATATTTGTTTTTTTTTTCATAACTGTACATGTACGTTTAAAAAAGGGAAAAAATAAAAGAACTGACTTTATAGACAAACATCATTAGATTAACTCAGAAATCTGAAAAGTTGTGTTTGTCAGTGTGAGAAAGTAAGCTTGTAGCTGAAATAAGTTATTTTATTTCAGTCAGTCTGTGTTTATAGCATTGTAATGAGACTCAAACAGTTGTGTTTTTACTGCGAGTAATGGGTCTACTATATTACATCTTTAAAAGTGAAAAATGTTCTCTGCCCATACAATAAATCCTCATATCTATTGTTTTCTTTCTCATATTAAGCAGATGTCCATCAGCAGAATAAGCGAGCTTGACAAGAAGTGCTTGACAGTAGTTTTTACTCAAGAAAAAGACATTTTAAATACATTTTGTACAAGTCATGAGTGATAAATCAAACTGAATTTTACTTAAAAATCATTCCATACTTGGTTTTTTGCAATAGGAAGGAAGGTTTTGGCAAAAGGAAAACAAACATAAAATGTTTGAATGAAACCACAGTTAGATGTTTTTTGTACACGTTCTCTGAGACAAATATCTAGAGAAATATTACACTATATGAAAAGAACAAGTACACACCCTAGTCAAGACATTCATTTAAAAATCTTTTTTATGAAGCTGGCTTTCTTCTATCCAATATGTCTAAAAACTGAAACCAGCTAACATGACCCCAAAGTAGAAGTTTATTCCCATCCATTTCAATCATCGTCAAAGTAGCAAATTTATAATTCAAATTAAACCAACATATAAATGATGATGAGCTATAT
>CAEGAE010094843.1:0-10862 GCA_903067095.1 Girardinus metallicus
TTCAGGCCTATGCAGAACAGCAGTGGGGACAGAGCATCTCCTTGGTATATGCCACATTTGATGGACACTTGTGCAAGCGGTTTGCAATTGGCTTCAAGGGTGGTTTTCCACAGCCCCATCGAGTTTGCAATGAAGGCTCTTAGAGTCCTATTGATGTTGTACATCTCTAAGCATTCAATGATCCAGGTGTGTGGCATTGAGTCATAGGCTTTATATATATATATGTATATATATATATATATGTATATATATACATATAAATATGTATATATATATACATATATATATATATATAAACACTAAGGGGTTAAAGTCTTTGCCATGTTCAAAAGCTGGATTTCACGGTTTGTACAGAATTTGCCCAAAAAGAAAAACCCCTCAGTTAATCCCCTGAGGATTCTCCTGGCAATTCTCTGCAGACTTGTTATAGTTTTCACATCCAAATCTCCTCTCAGACCATGTCCTCCCAAAAGGTTTCACCATAGACCTGTCTTTTAAAAACACATATCTGCTGTAAACTACTCTATGAAATCTGTCAAACTAAAATACTACCTCATTCTCTTCACTTGGCCTGTAGCATCCCATCCGTGTGTAAAACTCTATTTTAATGTTTTTGTGAAAATCCAAACTGACGCTTTACATGTGACGTCACGCCTTTCAAAACGCTCCCCAATCTGCCATAATGGATGTTAAAACAACATAGATGCTCCTGCAAAGCCTGTCAAAAAACAGATGTCTGACAACTTAGTATCGCTTCTATTTAATCGATTTCACTGTAAAAATGTTCTTAAGATGTTCAGTGGTTGGCTGCAAAAACAGAGAAGGATGCAAACCAAACTTGTAATTTTTTTTTATAACTTTTAATGAGGAAAAATTCAGTGGCAATGGATATCAGCCATCAATCATAATGACTGGCAGCCCTTGGAGTAATCCCAGATTTGCAGCGAACACTTTTAACAAGGCAAGACGATTAACGTTCATATACTTTATGAGTATGATTAGAAAGATGCAATCAAATATTGCATTATGGAGAAGGTACGTGTCAAACAATTAGTAATCTTGGAAAAAATACCTTACCATCATGCAACATATATGGTTGTCTTTTATGTGTTTTTAAGGCTGCTCCGGTGTAAAGAGAAATGCTGTTTATGACATAGTGATATAAATTGTGTGGTGTGAATTCAGGCAAAGTCAGCAATTTGATCAACACATCAAGAGAAAAGAAGCATGGCTTAGTTGTAAATAAAGCATCTATGAGCCCCAACCGAATGTGTTGCATTCGCAACTTAGCTTGACTTGTACAATTAGAACCCAAGGCTAAACTGGCAAAAACAACTTGGGAAGACAATTTCAGATGCTCTGTTCAATACTCCCACCCCTCATTTCCAACATCTGTCATGGCCTAGCATGATTAAGTGATGTAGTTGCAAAGGGTCAATATCTGTTAACAGTAAAACTGACACAAAAATCTCTATGAGACACAGTCAACTGAATGACAGGTGGCTGGAAAGCAGAGGAGGAAAGTAAAGCATAAATTACTGTTATCCATCTGTAAGTCAAAAGGTTTTACAAAATATTAGCACTTTAGGGGTTTGTGGAGAGCCATATTATACTATTATATTGTGGCTGAGCTATCCATCAATCGTCTCTACCCGCTTAATTCGTATAGAGTAACAGGCAGGGTGGTGCTTTTCTCCAGCGGTCAGTATAAATCAGAACAGGTGTAATGGAAATTATACTTTGATTTTAAAGTCATGGTGTCGTACAGCTGTGGTTCACGTCAACCCTCATAAATCATAAAAGGCAAATTCTCTTAGAAAAAGTTTGAAACCTCTTACAAACCGTCATATTGTACATATGTAATACACACCCATACATACACACATACATACACCCCTACATACATATACATATATATATATATATATATATATATATATATATACATACACACACATATATACATACATAAACATATACACATACATACATAGAGAGATCATTATATAGATCATTCTTAGAATTTGAAGACAAAAAACCCTAAAAATAAAAGATTTTTTACACACTATGAAAAAAAGGAGGAATTTAAGAGCAACCATATTTATAGAGAAAATCCTGAGTAGCAGATGTTGCAACTGGTAAAATTGAACAGTGGTGATGAAAAGTGGGGATTCAGAAACTACATACAACACATAAAGCCTGAAGCCATCTTTAATGTAGAATCTATGTCACAACAAGTATTTTATGGTCCATAGGTAATGTCCAAGAGGCAGCATGTCAAAAACAGACAGACAGAAATTGGGACAAATAATTGGAAATAAACAAATCTCATCAAAGCTGAAATAGAGAGGAAGATTTCATAACAAACAGTAATAACTTGTATGAACAATATATTCTTTCAGCCAAAACTTGACTTTATTTTTTGTGATCCATATGCAATTACCATGTTTGTAAGCCAAGTAAGATGATTGCACTAAAGGAATGCCACACAGATTATTAGTTTTTATTGTTTGAAGTGAAACTAAAGACCAGACTTGACACAGAGAAAATTACTGTATTCATGTTTTCTGGTGTCCTACAATAAACATTGAAGAGTAACAAACAGCCAAATCGCTGGTACTTGATTCAAATGTAAGAGGGCCATGGCAGCTTGTAGAAAATGTACACCGCATGTCTAAATGAAATGATCATTTTAAGCTGTTTTTAGAGTGTGTGTTGAGAAGTTAGCTGTTGAGACAAAAGCAGCTGTATGGAAAGACAAAGCAGAAAACAAGAGATTGTACAGTGCCACTGATGTTTCAAATAGTGAGGATTTCAAGGGTTTTAGGTCATAAATAACATAAGAGTCATCAGTTCTTTTTCTCTCTTTTGTTTGATGGATAGTCGTTTGATTTCCCACTGTAAGCAAAATGCACTCTCTGGTGTGAAGAGCCCTAACTAATGGTATTTGATACCAGATGATTGACTTTCATTCAGCTTACATTAAACTATTCAGTTCGTTAAAGTGTGCGACTGTGAATCCATTACTACCACAGGAGTTTGTCATTTTGCATCATCAAGGCAAATGTCAGACTTGACCACCATTGACATTGCTCTAATGTCACATGATAGGTTTCTACAGCTCATTATTGAAACTCTGATTAATGTAGAATCATAAACAAATGGTTCATTTTAGTGTTTAGACAAAAACACCAATGCTACATCATCATTACTTTGTGGTTTGAGGGGAATTAAATGGAGGAAAACTGAAAATGAGCCTATCCATCAGCTGACTCCACAATTTAATTGCATAATTACTGGATCTAAACACTGTCTCAATAACATTTTCCTTGCAGATCAATCAGCTGCTCAGTATTCTGATCAATCAAATACAAGATATAAATAAATCCCTACTGTCTGGATATAAATTTAATGAGTCATATGCTATTATGTCTCAGCAAACTGAATAATTTATTGCCACAAGGATTTGCAGAGAAGAGTGAATAACTTTAGCACTACTGTCTAAAATAACAGCATTGTGCTGTACGATATGGAGCAGTTCATTGCATATGAACAGCAATATCTAAGATATGCATGTGCACCAACTTGGAAAGGATTATGTGCTTATATGTAAAAAATAAATAAAAAAAATAAAGAATTCATGAGAAAATGAAGCAAATACTTAAAAAGCAACTCTGAAAATGATTATACACATTCCTTAAGAAGCATGCAGCAACAAGCGTATGGCCTTTTTTTTTCCTGTAGAAAGAATAAAAAGCCCCAGGTTTGTCAAACCTTTGGGCTTGGTCTTGATGAACCTGTCAGCTTCTTGGAAGTAAACATGGTCACAAATAGTCCTGTAGTCCTCCAGACACAAATCATTTCAAAAATCATGACAGATGTCAGCAAACAGAAGACTTGAAATGAAATTCACAGTTAAGCCAGCAGTTCATCAGCTGATCAAAGGTTTAAGACCACATGCTGAAACAGGCTAAAGTGTGTATGTCTGACATTACTTTCTAAACTAAAACTAAGCTATTCTTTGTCTGCTGTTTTTTATTTTATTTTTTAAAGACAAGTTTCCATCTGTGAAGCATCTTGCCACAAGAACATATGACACCAGTGAACTGTTTGGTGAGTTAATATGTGCTGCCCATCTGTTTCTGTAACCCTGCTCTAGTATACATTTCACACTGAGAATGGAATTATATTTTCATTTCTAAAGGGAAGCTAAGGTTAGACTGGATCTGTACAGCAGCGCTTTAAAAACTTTCCCATGCTGTCAGGGTCCGGAACAATTGTGTGCTAAATGTCGGGATCAACTCAAAACTTATTTCATATGGAGTTAAATACTCAAACCCATCTTTCTCATGATATTTTAGCAGATACAGTGTCTAAGCATATTAACATAATAGCAATTTCTGTTTAGTATTCAGTTTTAGACAAAGTACCTTTCCTTACTGCACAGTTCAAGGTAAAATCACAAACATTCATACAATAACCAGTTATTAGCCAACAAGTGAAGTTAGAAATAATTTCAGTATCACATGTACTAAAAAAGAAAACAAAGAACATATGCAGGTACCACATAAGATCTGGTCAAGGTTCAAATAATGGAAATCTGTGTCAACAGGTGCATCACTACTCCTCTCCCCAAAATAAACCTTCAACATTAAATTCATTAGAAAGCGCAGTTTTAGAAATCCTAGGTGAAAAATACATTTTTCAGCACAAGATCCAAGCTATTGATATTCTGAAAAAATAAATTACACTTTAGTGACAAAACACTTGATGATGATCCATCCAAAACATAGACTTTTAAATATGTAATCATTTGTTTGATCTTCTCTGTAAGGTGGTCTAGGTTTTTAGAAAGGTGTCCTCAGATAAAATGTATGTAATTGTACGCCATGCGCTGGTCAGAAAAAAATAAATAAATAAATAAACGAAGACAGCAATCAAAAACAATGGACACATCCATAATAAAAGGTGTTTTAGCCGATCCACGTAAGTCACCCCAAATACTTTTGTTGGTTTTAATAAACTCTCTGGTGGATTATACAATGTGTTTCTACCAAGTGCAAGATTAGTCACTTATAGAAGCAAAATCCATTTATGTCTTTGCGAAATTTAAGAGTAAGGTATTTACACATAACTGAAATATTATTCTGATGTTCTCACAGAATATGTAGGAATACGTATGTTATGTGTTCAAGATCTGGAGAAACATATTCACTAAAGGAAAAAAAAAAGAAAGGCTAGGTTGAAAGTAATAAAACGTGCCGTCTTGTCAGACTTTGATGGAAACCAGCGTGTTTTGCAGTAAATTTGACCAAAGGAAAAAACGACAGCAATATTTTACAAAGAGCTCTGCAATTTGCTGAAAATTGCTGCTCTCTTTTACTGCAGAAAAGGATTGACGCCCACCAATACTCAGTAGAAATGGATGGTTGAACTGCCCTACGTCTCCTTGCTTCACCTGTGTTATTGAGGATGGATCTCTTAAAGTTAAAGGATGTCAAACTCATTCAAGCAAATCTCTGACATCACTGTTCTTGTTTAAAATTACAGTCAGGCATGTTTTTTTTCTAAGGCTGAAAATGAAATATAACAGAATCTGGATAACAATATGCTTTCCTTACCAACTGTATTCGCAACATAATGGTAAATTTAGTTTTAATACAAATATGCCTGGCATCGTTGTGGAGTTAGGCCAAATCCATCTTCGGTCTTAACTGTCATTCCTTCTGGCATTACTTCATATTTTTGTGAGTCTAATCACAATTAATACTATAAAGGAGGAATTCTTACATGCATGGAGCTATAAGCACTAGCTAGAATCTGAAGTATATGGAGGCATAATACTAGCCACCAACAGAACATCAATTTGTCCTTACAGGCAGATGGCAAACTAAGTGTGTGTCTATGCTATAGCATTTTGGAACAAGTGCAGCTTCATAGTAAGTAATTCCTTTAGTCTCCGTCTGGTCCTGATTGTTGCTGTCATCCAAAACATACAGGGCAGTTTTGTGAAGTAAAAGAGAGAAAAATGATTTAAGTACAGGCTGAAGGGACAAACACAACAAATCACAGCCTGAAACAAAGATGATTGATCTGGGAAAATCATACGGCTGCCAAGTGCTCGGAAACATGTAAGCTCAGAAAAAAGAAGTAAGGAAGACCTAGAAAATTACAGACATTTACCCACCATAATAATGGGGAGAAATAAGTAGCTTCAGAAACTAATGGGGAAACAGTTCAAAACTGAAGACTGAAGCAAATGAGATGGACACACAAGATCCAAAACAATATAATAGCTGTTACATAATTCTAAAATCTTTAACTAGTCTTTAAAATCTAATTTGATGGACTTCCCAGTTTATCAGAGAAGAAAAAAAAAAAAAACACTTTTCAAATGCAATCTTTTTCTCATGCAGTCTTGCAATCTGTGAAATATGTATATAAATTCAGAAAGGAGTGAACAGACGATAATATGTGAGGAGCATTGAACTGAGAAGTCCTGTTGTACAGCAGTACAGCTTTCTTATGGAACATTAATCATTTGCAATAACACTGCAGGTTCCAAAGGGGTCAGCCATATAAAGTTGACCTATTAACCTTAAACAAAACAGCCTTTATTTGAAACCTTTCTATTATGACCTTTCAAAAGTTATAAAACAGAACAGCATGGCAATGCTTTCAAAAGCTTCATACAGTAAACCATCTAGCTTCTTGGCCACACCGCCCATATATCAAATACAGTAACTGGCACAGGCAGGTCTCAAATGCAATCCAATTAAGCTATAACTGAAGCATCACACCTAACTTTGCTAAGTTAACTAATTAGTTTGTAAAAGATCTGTAGTTATATGACTGCACAACAACACATCTAGTCTAATGATGTTCCTCAACTCATAATTTAACATTACACCAAAATTGGTCACCTAGAGGTCCTGTTATTTAAATAAACGTAACACAAATACACCTATAATGTATCACCGTAAGGCAGTCATTGTACAATCAACACAAAAAAGAAAGAAAAGTCAAACAAAAGCATTTTTTCCTATGTACAAAAATGCTCTGATCCGGTGCGGTAGAAAAGCTAGTTGTACGAATCCGTGTGCTGTTTTTCCGTCATCAAAATATTTTATTATTTTATTTATTTCTTTGTAAAATATCAGTCTAAATATTGTTTATAAAAACACAGATTTTTAATGTAATTAGGGAAATAGGGCCAGGAACTTGAGTCGTGAATCTGAACTTAATTTGAAATGCCAGTGAAAGTAAAGGTGGTAATAATGATGACTCTGCTTCACAATGCACCAAACTCATATCTGCAACTGGCATACCTTAGTGCAGTGTTTCCCAACCCTGGTCCTCGAGGCACACTGCCCTGCATGTATTAGATATTTCTCTGCTTTAATACGCCTGATTCAGCTGATTGCAGTTCAGCAAACACTTGTCAACTGGAATCACCTGTGCTAAAACAAGTTAACACCTAAAACATGCAAGGCAGTGTGCCTCGAGGTCCAGGGTTGGGAAACACTGCCTTAGTGAAAAGCTGTCCTCATTACATGCATCATCATAGATCTGTTAATAAAACACAAATCGTCTCTTTTAATACTTACATTTTTGTTTTATATTTCTTCCTCTAAAGAACAAACCCACAATACTAAGTATGGCAAACCGATTGTAACAACAGAATGAGGGAAAAAAAAAAAAATCATCCACAGCCCAGTCTTCCCACATGTATTGACTGCATTTCAAGGTTTGTGGTTTTGTGTTTTGCTGAGAGAAGAACAGCTGGGGCTAACAAAGAAAATGATCTAAAGATTTCAAACTGACAATGGCTGAGACTCCTGAGGAAAGTAAATTGCAAGCGGCTGATCTTTGTTAGTCAGCCATGATACTCACCCTTCCACAAAAGCACACAATATTTTGAGACACAAATCAACTATAGAGCATGTTAATATTAACATTTTGATTAGTACAAATGTTTTTTTTTTATCATATTCTATAATATTTATTTTTTTCCTTTGTAAGGTAAAGCTTTTAATGGCTATCAATTTACTCATAAATTATATCCCTGTCTTATATTAGAAGTATTCAATTTTTAATGTAGGCGTGTGTAAAGTGTTGGAAAATGCAACAGATGAAATGTAAAACAGTGACAGAATTATCATAGCTTAGGCAAGCAGGCAGGTGAAGGGACTTTTGGTACCACGTTTTTAACTGGTCTCTATTCCATTCTATTTCTGTGTAATTTCTATTACACAAAAATTTTACAGTAATCCTCTGTAGGTTTAGAAGTAATATGCATAACATCAAAAATCCGATCACAGAGAGTCTCTGAAACCTGAAGTTGTTTTTAAGAATTGCAAAATTATTTGATAAATCCTACCAACACAAGCTTTGCAATATTCTTCCTTTCTCATCATCAAAATTATGCATTATGCTAGAACTCAAGCCTAGCAAACACATTTCAGTTTTGAAATAAAGTCTGAAGAACTTCCAACATCTCTCATGCTTATTCAACTACATTCCTGAAAAGTGTCTAGGGAAACTGTGACAGTAAGAATGAGAGAAAATGCATGAGTCTCATGACAGATGTGTACTAGTGGGTAATCCTGCTTATTTTTACATTTGACATCCACATAGTCGATGCCTAAAGGAGCCTCCTGTAATTTATACACAGTAGATTTTCTCTGAAATATCTTCTATACTTTTGTTCTATATCAAAAAATGTTTCATGAACAGTATATTTTTACTAACTACAAGGTGCAAGGCACATGCACTTAATGAGATATAAGGGTCAGGAGTAAGACATCAAAATTAACTATTCAGGGTAAGAAATTCTTGCAAGAATTTCCCTTGAATACTTTCACTCTATGTTGTAAATATCCCTCCTGCTAACAAACAAAAACAACATTGCTACATTGAAGTTAAGGCACTGTGTACGTGAAAATAAATACTAACGCTGACAAAAAAAGTATCATGATATATATTTAAAGATGTTTCCACCAAATTAGAAGTCAGACTAAAGGGCTCAGATAAGATAAGCCCTTTTTAGTCCCACTGGTGGAATATTTAAGCTCTCATGGCAGAAAACGAACGTAACAAAATAAGAGTAGCAGAAATAACAAGCCACAGTGTAAAACAAA
Source organism: Girardinus metallicus (assembly GCA_903067095.1). Taxonomy (NCBI): domain Eukaryota; kingdom Metazoa; phylum Chordata; class Actinopteri; order Cyprinodontiformes; family Poeciliidae; genus Girardinus; species Girardinus metallicus. Next base: position 9,141 of record CAEGAE010094843.1, read on the forward strand.
TACCATACAAGCTAAACTAGAAATACAAATACAAAAATATCAATATCACAATATACGAAAATCATGTTTAAATCTTACAATAAGACTAAGTGTAAGTCTGTGTTGTTGATACAGTTCTTCTAAAGCTTTTTGTTTACCTCTACATTTAGTGTTCTATTAATCTGCTATTTCTTAACTGGGGGGGCTATACTATACTCACTCAGCCACATTTCTGATAACTCTGGAAACATCAAAACATGGATGCATATTTTGGAACTAGAATGGGCCCATTATGATTGCAAAATACAAAAAAATATCCTCCAAGTTGTGATTGAGCGCATCATAGAAGCCTAGGAAAGAAGCTGTGGAGCGAATCATTTAACAGTAGCTGATAAGTTGTGACTGAGTGTGACATCTCAAGTGTCTGTATCTGGCTTCTCACGGCTTGAGATGCCACGAAACCCTGCCTGAGCCTGTTTGTGTGCTGACCCACTGCCTCTCTGCAATGCCTCTCCACAATAGTGCGACAATGCTCTTTGTCTATGACGTAGCTCAGGCAGATTCTATCTAAAGCTCAATATATTTAACATGCTAAAGACAGACGAGCTGTTAGACTAAAAAAATTACATTGCAGCCTTGAAAATATTAAGACATATTTTGCGCCTCCACGTTAAAATATGTGCTCTTATAATAAATTATTGCTCTAGTTCCATCATTTTAGTAGTATCACATTTACTCTGATCTCTTGGTAACAAAGGATAATCAAATCCACTATTTCATAGAAAAAAAAATGCAACAATTGATGGAATGTTTCAGCACTAGCACTGTAACTCTTCCACATTTATTGATTATGTAAGTGCCAAATACATCCAGCATAAACAATATTGATCTGTTTATAAGTTTTGTATTTGTTAGGTTTGTTTATCCAAATGAGAGCACTAGACCCCCTGCTGTGTAGTCAAACATAGAATAAGTAACGTTCAGAGCAAGTATAACATAATCAGTTTTTTTTCCCCATTGTAACTACACTCAAAAGGTTGTCATTGTGATCTGGGAAGAGTCCTGTTTATGCTGAACTGGATGGTGATCATTCTGTTCAGCAATTTCTCTCATTTTGTTTTTTGCACTGCTGATTTCTGAGCAGGCTAGTGGAGTTTCCAGAAACTGGAGGGTTTTCCTGCCATCTTTGTGACTCGGACTAAAGCCAGGAACTTTGATGCTCCCGGAGCTGGATGCTTTGCTTGGACAGCAGAAATGAGCATTCAAACAAAAAAAAAAAACTAAAGAAAAAAACAGAATGGGCAGGGGTCAATCACTTAAACTATTGTTCAATTGTTGTCAGGTCACTGCTTTGTATTTCATTTTTTAAAATAAATAATCGTCTGTGGTAAAAAGAAACAATGCTAGTTTTGTTTCCCTGTGGCTGTCTTAGAGAGTGTTTCTTTAAGAGCTGGCAAATATCAACGTTTATATCTCACAGCAACATTTTTTTGCAATAAGTGCCAATGCTGAAATAGTTGTTTAATTCAACTAAAGACAAAAAAGATATGTCAGTAATCTCACAACTCCTTTAAATAAAGATAAAACATCCCTCTGAATAATACAGGTGTCAGTGTTTTAACCTGATAAATTCTTTCACTTATTTACATTATATTCTATATAAAATTATGTAAATAATTGAAAGAATTTATCAGGTTAAAACACTGACACCTGTATTATTAAGAGGGATGTTTTATCTTTATT
>CAEGAE010094847.1:0-18922 GCA_903067095.1 Girardinus metallicus
ATCGACATGGGGCAGGAGGAAGCTGGAATTGAACCTACAACCTTCCGATCACAAGACAACTACTCTTCCCACAGAGCCACAGTCGGTAAACGAGTAAAAAGCCATAAAATGGCCTCATTTTTGTGCTTAATTCAATTCAACAATACTTTATTCATCCCAAAGGGAAATTAAATGTCGTAATTAATATCATCCACTGTTTATTCAAGAAGTCATAATGGATAGTAACGCTCCAGTAGCAGTCAGTGTTGCAACAAATCTAAAGAGGCCTCTGACATAAGACACATGACATGCTAACAGTTCAGTATCCAGGCAGCAGAGATGATATTCCACGGTAAATGTCCTGAATAAGTACCTCTGCTAATCCACCTCATTTGCTTTTGCTGCTTCTTTTTAAATTTCTCTGGCAGTTTGGTTAGAAAGTCAGGCAGAGAGACGTTTGACTCGGGTCCTGCTCTGCATCCACAAGGCCTCCTGTTCAACTATTTGTATTATTCGGTAGCTAATCAGCTGCTTCTGGTTGCAAAAGAAAAAAGAAAAAAGAAAAAAGAAAAAAAAAACCTTGTTGCCAAGGTTACACATCAGAACAACTGTGCAAAAGTGTTTTTGTCTAGTTTCTGGTGAAAATATCTTAGTAAACTTGAAATAGATAAAGCTAACTTACAACTGGCAGTTCAGAAAGAAATAGGAGATTGTTTTAAGTCAGTATTTCCTTAATATTAATTTTAAAAAAAGTACTAATCCCATCAGAAAATTATTTCACTTATAAGAGGCATTTCTCCCATGCTGTAAGTGAAAATATCTGCCAGTGGAAATAGTACTTTTTGATCAAAATTAAGGCATTACTAACTAAAAACAAGCTCATACATCTCACTGAAAAGTTACTTGTAATTTAGTTTTGCCTTATTTCAAATGTACCAGAAACTAGAGTAAAATATTTCACTACATTTTGTGTGTTTGTAGCAAACTGCACAGCATTCACACCTCAGAGGAATAATTGTCCTAAAAACACTTCAATCAAAACAACTATGAGTTAAAAGGTTACATTTATTTTATATGAATTACATATTAAAAATAAATATTTCCTAAATCGGATGTTTTAAATTCAGTCAAACTGAAGGTCAGAGAGAGAAACAGAGTGTGAGATTATCCCGCTGCATAACAAAAATAATTTATTTTAAGGCTTTATGGACAACTTTAATGATGAAAAACATGCCCGTATGCTCTGGACTGATTTGATAAAAAATCTCAGCACCTGGAATCCAGCCAGGGTGATTGTGACGGAGACGTCCAGCGGCGCGTTGACGACGCCGGCCACAGACTTCACCAGCGACATGAAGAGCAGCGGGAACCAGACGATGCAGATGAGCAGCACCACGATCATTCCTCCCATCCCGTACTTCACCACCTTCTTCTTCTTCTGGCCTCGCGGCTGAGGGTATCTCTGCAGAGGGACAGAGCGGTAACTGGTTACTCAGTTACATTTACTTCAGTAACGCTGTTGAAAAATTTTACTTTTAGGAGTATTTTTACTACGCTGTACTTTTTACTTTTACTTGAGTAATTATATTATAAAGTATTTCTACTCTTACTTGAGTAAAACTTCTGGATTTTCTACCCACTGAATGAAAAACAAACCAAAAACTCACCAGACTCAGACGTACACCTGCAGTTTTGGTTAAAGTTTCATACGTTTCTTATTGAAGAAACATTTTCTGTTGCCCAATTGCGTTATTTTTTGCTACTTATATGAATTATTGTCATTTTTGTCCTTAAAATACCAAAATTTCCACTTAACTGTATATTTTGGTTTGTCCGATTATGTAATTTTTAAATATTAAATGACTGATATTTAACAGTTACTCAGTACTTGAGTGGACGTTTTACCAAATACTTTTTTACTCTGAGTAGTTTCTTGGATGACTTCTTTTTACTTTTACTTGAGTAAAAATATGCTGAAGTAGTGCTACTCTTAATTGAGTACAGTTTTTGGGAACTCAACCCAAACTCTGCAGAGGGACGACATGAAGAAAATCGTTTTTCTGAATCTGCTTTGTGTTCGCTTTGGTAAAACTACCGCAGGAAATGTATTAAGGAACAAATTAATCTTTTGGAGGGACAAGTACAAAATAATTTTCTCAAAATATATATACAAAAAACCAAAGTAAATACTTCAGCTCAAATTCCTGCATGACAAAAACACTGGTGGAAAATTAAGTGGAAGGAAAAACTTTGTTAGAATTGTGCACAAGCAATAGAGATGGCCACACCTTCTCAGATTCTCTCCAACATTTGAGGATGAAAATGTGAGCGTATATGTCCTCCACGCAGATCCAGCTGGACAGGGACAAGGAAGTGTCGGTCCATACCCAGTCCATCACCGCTCGCAGCTCCGTCAGGAAAGGCACCAGGCGGAAACTGAACAAGCAAACCAGACATTAGTCATAAATAAATTCAACTTTTCTGCCCACAAAACATTTCTTCCAGTCACGAGGGAAGCTTGTTCAATTAAGAAAAAAGAAATATGTGACCTAAAACTTCAAACCAAAGAAGGAAAGCTGCAAACTCTAGTTCAAGATCAAGTCAAGCTAATTTGTACATTTCAGCAACAAGGCAGATCAAAGTGCTTTGAAATAGTTTTGTGTGACAAAAGATAAACGCCTGGATGGGTTTCTCTAGATCCTGATGGGAAATTCGTCCTTTAATCCTGAAAATGTTCTTTCAGGTGACAGAAGGCCGACTTTGTAACTGTCTTTATGTAGCTCTGAATGTTCAGATCAGAGTCCATCACTACACTATCAGACCTGACCACAGGTTTCCAGCTGTGCTGACTCTAGGTCACATGTGTCAAGCTCAAGGCCCCGGGGCCAAATCTGGCTCTCTGCAGCTTTTTATGTGGCCCTCCAGACTCCAAATTACATCAATAAGTCCCTGCAGTTTTCACAAATCTGCAAAATTCACACAAAAATCATACATAATCAACAAATCCCCGCATTTTTTTCTGATTTTTACTGCAAATTTTTCTCAAAATTGGCCAAAAGCATCGAGTTCAAGCGACTGCTGCCTCCTCCTTACTTATGTCAACTTATAGTCCGTGATCGATATTGCGATTAGTAAAAAATTACGTTTAACGTCACACATTAGCGCAAATATCGTAAAAATTCCATTCAAATATTTCTAAATTCGCACCATGAAATCTGTGGTTTTAAATGCAAATAAAACACAAAAACAATCAGAAAATTATGGATGGACTGACCAGAGTGAAAAGATGCTCAATATTACTTTATTTAAAGAAACACTTACTGAATGCTGAAACAAATGGATATTTTAACAGTTTAACGGGTTTTATCAACACATTCTGGTCGTTTAAGAACATTCAGATTTTTGATATGGCCCAAAATGAAAATGAGTTCGACTCCCTGGATCTTTCGGTCCAAAGACAATATCTCCAGATTTACACGTGTACGGTAAACAGATGTACTGTGAACTCACCCTTGGAACAGGAAGAGGTTGACGTAATTGTAGCTCTTGGTGAGGAAGTTTCCCAGGACGCGGGTTGGATAGCCGCAGCGAATCTGATAGGCTGACAGCCCGAAGTAGATGCACTTGACAAAATACCACATCTGGGCGACCGTGTTCTCACTGAAACGCCTGAGAGAGGAAGAGGAGGAACACAGAGGCACGAAGGTTGACACAACCTATTGTCAGGAAAATAACAACAGTAGGTTTAATCCTAACACATATTCGGGGTCGTTTTGCAAAATTTGCATTTTCCATGTCCATCTCAGCTCTTCTAAAAACACTCAGCCCGTTTTTGGCGATGAGTTAATGTTTTTTGGTGTCTGGAAAATTAGCCGTTTCAAAAACCTCCCGATTATTAAGTCACATTCAACAGGAACTGAGCGTTACCTAGCAACCCCAGTCCAGCCCAGCCCGTAACCTAGCAACCCAGGCGGAACTCTATGTTATGCACAATGGCTGCTGGAAAAGACAAGTGTTTTGTTGTTGATTTACCATCTAGAAACTACTTTCTGTATTCTTGTTGGGTGTACAGGAGGCTCCACTTCTGCTTTTCAAAGACGTATGGTTGTATAATTTGCTTGCAACCATTGAGCTGGGGGGCGTGGCCAGCAGCAGATTATTTGGATTTCAAGAGACAAGATGCCCTAAAACAGTTAATAGACGAAACTAAAAATCCCATTATCTAAGAACAATTTTGTGCTAAAATGTAATGCACATGTTTTGTATAGGCCATATCCTGCTCAAGGAAGCACAATAAATCACCTTTAAATAGAGAACCTTTGAGGAAAGTTACATCCGAACTGGAAAAAATGTTCAAGGGTGTAAATACTTTTGCTGAATTTCGTCAGAAGTAAGTTCACGCTCTCACTTTTCGGTGACGCCCGGCAGGATGAAGAACATCCAGAAGTGGATCCCGAAGACGAGGATGACCTGGAAGATGACCTTCCCCATGACGGTCTTTCTGAGGTACAGGGCCCGGTCCACCACCATGGTGCCGAACTGGATCAGAACCATGACCAGGAAGGGACCGGGGACCTGGTCCTCTGACAGAGACGACGTGATGTCCGCCGTCGAGTGTTTCTAAAGAAGAAGAAGAGAACGCTGAAGGTTAATTTAATTTTTCTCTATAATTCTTTCACTTTGAATTCCACTGTACAGATGGAAATTGCAAAAAATTGTTCCAGGTTTTGCATTTTTCAGACGATATTTTTTATTTATTTACATCATTCATACACTTTTTTAAACTAAACATAGCAATCTTTTCATACTTTTGCTTGTTTTTGTGCTCATTTAAATCACATTTTTTAACTTTATCATTGCAATTTTATTTACATTGTGCTTGAATCCTTTCATAATTTCATGTTTAATTGAGTTTTTTTTTATTTTGGTGAAATAAATGGTGAAAAAAAATTAAAAGATTAACAATATTGTGGAAAAACTAACTGATTAATTGCTGATTTTTTTTTTAACTAAAACTTTGTTTATGATCGCTCAAAAATATCCATATTTTTGCAAATGGAATAAAAAAATTAATTTATTGTTTTCTTTTTTTCCCCATAAAACAAAAACAACCCCCTCCACAAGATTTAAATAAAACAATTCTGTCCATCCATACTTGCAGCCAATTCTTAAAAAAAACAAAACAAAACAAAACAACAACAAAAAAAAAACTTCTTTCTTTTTCCATGATAACATAAAATACTTTAAAACAGGCAATAAAAAGCCTGTAGAGCTGCACAGTATTTGATATTTATTGTCAGGACTGAAGTTAATAATTAAGGTCAATTCTTTAAAAAATGTTTTGTCTTCAAGGAATTTATTTATGAATGAATTAAGAATATATATTTCTAAAGAAAATAAAACGCAGTTTAATTACCAGAACTGGTTATAAATTTGCGATTATGTTTGTTGACGACATTCTAAAAAAATGCACACAAAAGCAGTTTTTGTGTTTGTAATTTAGAGAGAATCTAAAGTCTAAAACTCACCCCAAAGGCCCAGAAACCGAAGACGATGATGATGAAGTCGACGGTGTCGGCGAGGAACATCAGGACGTAGACGTCGGTGACGGCGCTGTACTCCGGGTGGATCAGGTTGTAGAAGAACTGCTTCATGGGAAGGTAGAGCTCCAAAAACCTGCAGGAGCCAGAACAGATTTAAAATCAATGGCTGAGTTGAGAACTGAGGTCTGTTTTTTAACAAAAGTTAGAGAAAAGATCCAGGGTTTGCACTTTTTCCCCCACAGTAAAATTCAAGCACTTTCAAGGTAAGTTTTTAAATTCTTGAGATAAAAAAAACACAAATTAACTCAAAAGGACATTTTTAATTCAGCATCTATCATTGTTACTAATATTAGTTTTGTTGTAGTATTGTAGATAAACTAAAATATAGCAAAATTTGAGAACAAAGCAAAAAATTCCCCAATTTTAACAATGTTTAATGTAAATATAAAATATAAGATGATGAATAATTCATTCAGCCATTAGGAATGATAAATATTCAATAGATTGAGACAATCCAAACAAATCTAGTTAAGGTCAATCACCTTTCTGCTTACATTAAATGCTTGAACACAATAAAGAATATTACAAAATTAACCTCTAAACATAGTTGTGCTAAGTTTTCTGGCATTTAGCAAATAGAAATAATTTGACCTAAAACAAGAAAAAAAAATGTCCGATTTAATTTCAGACAGAAAAAAAGTCTGTCTTTTCATCAGGTTATGAAAATTATCTGATTTCACATCAGCACCGATCTATACCCATTACAGATCGGGTATAATGACAATAAGCCACATCAATAAGAGCAGATCTATTCAGTCTAATTCTATGCTTTATTATTTATTCCACATTATGTTCAAAAATTTCTAATTGCACTTTCTGAACCATTTGAAAGGAGGTTTGTTATGGTTTATCTTTTACACTGTTGTTTTTATCAGTTTTTTATTATTCATTTTACATTATTTGTTACACATTAACAAGTAATGTTACAAATTAAAGTTGTTTTTGTGGCGGATACAATGCATATATTTCACACCCGACTGTATGCTCTTATTGTGAAGGGCAGAAGGTGAGAAGACACCAATGGCTGTCCTTCATTCTATCTTTGGTTTTGGCTGGAAGACGTTGAGAATAAAAAGACTCAAATTACTTTTTCGTCTTTTTCTGCCGACTTCCACATTTTGTTTTTATTGGTGTGTTTAAGTGTGCCTTAGTGGCGTAGAGTTATAAAATAAATGCGCTAAGTAGTACATATGTGTCTGTTTTTTTTTTTTTTTTTTTAAAGAAACGTTTTAAATCAATTCAGCGCTGTTTTTCTGTATCGGACCGATACTAAACCTAACGTTGACTGTAAATGATGTTTTCCAATTTTAAGCTTTTCATCAAATGTTAGAGTTGTGCAGTTTTAATACTTAATATTTCAAGAACTTTGTAGAGAAATCTTGAACTTTCCGAAGCTTGAGAACACTAAAAGGACATTCAAACACCTGTACGAACCCTCCGAGAGAACCGGAGAAAATGGGGCTAACTTACTGTTGTTGGCATGGAAACCACTCACTCCATCATGATTACATTTAGCAGAATAACAAGCTTTGATCGGCCGCTGCGGCCTGACAGGAAAGCCGTAATTAAAGGTCTAAACTTAGAGCCGTAAAAGGTTTTAGCAGGACGGGATGCGTCTCTCGCATCACTCAACAGGAATATTCTGACCCAAGCTCTGCTAATGTGACAGAGCCACGGGAAACCAGCAGGCGGTGAGTCAGTTTCTGTGAAACGGCGCGGCGTCATACCGCTTTATGGCGAAAGCCTTGGCTTTGAGCAGCTGCTCCCTCAGCTTCTCCATGATCATCTGCTTGCGGGTCTTCTGCTGGACGCTGGCCTGGCTGCCGTCCTTGTGGCTGCTGTGGCGGGAAGCCGTACTTCCTGTGGGAGCAATTTACATTTTGAGCTGTTAATGATCTGTGACGATGAGACACAGACTTCATCTTCAAAATCATGTCTGGAAACGGGAAAACAAGCAGGTTTAAGCTTATGCTAACGCTAAAAAGTGTCAATAATTTGGCTTTATTAGTCCTGAATTTTCACATAACTTTGACAGATTGCAGTATCACTGGTAATATGGCTGCATTCACACTGCAGCCTGAAGTGACCCAAATCCGATTTTTTTATTTTTTGCCTTAATGCGACTTGTATTTGATCTTTTCACGACAGTCTGAACAACACAGGTCGGATTTTTTTCGAATGCGACCCAGGCTACTTGCATATCCGATACGTCCAGGTCGCATTCATCCGACCTGAACGTCATCGATGCTCGACAAACGTCACTATTCTGCGTCCTGGGACGCGCAAGCGAGAAGAAAAACAACAATCATGGCGGATTATAATGAGGATTAAGTTGTCAATAAGCTGCTCCGGTCGGACAACGACTTCAAAATCGTAAGCTATGCTCCTCTGTTAGCCTCCATGTTTACTTCCGCAAACACTGAGCACTTCTTCTTCGTCTTTATGGCAGTTGGCAGAACGTAATAACATCTGCCACTTTCAGGTCGTTTGCAGTTCACACTGAAGAACACATACAGATAGGATATGTTTGAAACTGTGAACGTTCACTCCAGAAACCCCAGATATGTAAAGAATAATCTACTTATATTGTATCAAACTTCCAGACCTCTCAGGTCTTCTGGTTCTGATTCTGCTCTGCATCCCCAGAACCAGAACCAAACATAGCGAAGCAGCACACAGCTTCTATGCACCACAAACCTGAAACAAACTTCCAGAAAACTGCAGAACAGCCAAAACACAGAGTTTCTTTAAATCAAGTCTAAAAACCCAGCTATTTAGAGCTGCTTTTTAACCATAATAAATGAAACATTAACCAACATTTTGATGTGTAATGATGGAACTTGGCAAAATATAATATTTACTGGTTTTCTCAATTGTCTCAGTCGGTGTATTTTGTGTTTTTATGATTTAAAGCACTTTGAACTGCTTTAGTGCTGAAACGTGCTATACACACAAACTTGTTTGATTGATTGATTGATTGATTGATTATGCTCGTCTCAGATGTTAATAAGTGCGGATGCCAAACAAGCTGGCAGAAATAAGACATGATTCACCTCTCTTGGATCTTGCAGAAGAACCTCGAGATCGGTAGGAAACATGCGATCCTCCGCTGGAGCTTTTCCGCCTTTGGTACGTCTGCGGTTGCGGGTAATGAACCTGGACCTGTCCTGAATCAATGGAGGTGCCAAAGGTCATGGACCTCAAGGTGTGGTTGGAACCTCTCCTCTCGTTGATCAGCGATGAGGCCGGCTCCGACTCCTTCTCGCTCTCCTCTTTGTCTCTCCCCTCGTCCTCAGATTCGCTCTGACTCTGACGAGCCGCCTCTTTTTTCTCCTTGGGGACGTCTTCGTCCCACAAACCGTGACACTGAGGAGGAGGAGGAAAGCAACCGGATGAAGACACTTCAAATTAGCACTGATTAATGAAATGATTGTAATTGATTATTTATTAATTGGAGTGTACAGACTCAAAAAGAGGCCAGTTACTGAAAGAATAATACACACTGCAAAAACACAAAATCTTACCAAGTGTTTTTTGCCTAGTTTCTAGTGCAAATATCTTAGTATGCCTGAAATAAGTCAAAACTAACAAACAAGTTACTTTCCAGCAAGATATATGAGCTTGTTTTAAGTCAATAATTCTTTAATACTGATGAAAAAGTTCTAGTTCTACTGGCAGATTATTTCACTTCTAACAAGACATTTTTCCCCATGTCATAAGTGAATTTATCTGCCAATGGAACTAGTATTTTTTTCATCAAAATTAAGCAGTTATTTACTTAAAACAAGCTCCTATATCTGACAAATACACGTTATTTGTTAGTTTTATTTAATTTTAAGTGTTATAAGATATTTGCACTAGAAACTAGACAAAAAATACTTGGTAAAATTTAGTATTTTTTTCAGTGCAAAGCAGTAATGAAGCAAATGATTAATCAGATTAATTGTGATTAATTAACTATTGAACTAATTACTGAAGTATTTACCAACTAATTTAGTAATCGATTATTCATTAACTGGATACAGACTCAGAAAGAGGCCAGTTGCTGAAAGAACACCAGTTACACTGCAAATAAACACCATTTTACAAGTATTTTTGCTTTCTAGTTTCTAGTGTAAATATCTTGGTATTAGTCAAACAGTTCAGTTTCACCAGTTAAAACACTTTCTATGTCTCCACTTGCTGGTACCTTCAGGATGGACCTGTGGAAGAACAGAGCCAGCAACTGGACCAGGTCATAGTGGACGTATCCGTCTTTCTTCTCTACACCGATGATGTTGGGAGGATGATATGGTTTATTCCTGTCTATCTTGTTCTGGTTGAAGGGGAAGAAGCCAAACTGGAAGAAGTACTTGATGACAATGGTGACCTGGAGAAAAAACAGATGAGTTTATTTAAGCTTCATGAAATAAATACTAAAGGAAAATTAAACATAATGAAGATGCAGCCATCACCGTTTCTGTGTTTTTACCTCTGTGTAGATGATGGCCGTCATCCAGTAGCGTTTACTGGGCCGCGGCACCGACAGCATGGCCCAGAGGAAGATGGTGATGGGGAGAACCAGGGTGACGAAGGAGGCTGACACCATGTGGTTGATAATGATGACCAGGTAGCAAACGAACTCGGAGTGGGCCACCAGCATGTTGTAGAGGGCGTAGCAGAACTGCAGGATCAGCGGCTGGGTTTGGTAGAAATGGTCCGACTGTTCCAGCTCCTCGTCGTAGAACATCCTGAACGCAGAGAGGCGGCCATGAAAAACCTGGGAACTTGGGCTTAGATACTCGAAGCACACAGGTCAAAATCTAAACAATTAGAAATAGGAGAAGGGAAGGGGGTAAACCAGACCTCACACAGAAAACTGACAAAAACGTCCCAATAAACAGGCGAACCCATCTTGGAGACAGTGAGGGTGTTTACAGACCAGATAGTCTTGGACTTTGTTTGATTGAGGACCAAAATTGCAAAATTTGTTCTATTTTCAGCTGGTGCGTTTCACTCTCACACTGCACTGTCGAATAAATTAAATCCTCTGAAAATCCTGCTCCCCTCCTCGCCTGGGGTGGCGCTGCACCAAGAACCACTGAAGGAAACGACACAAAAACCTCTGAAGAAGACCTTGAGTGCAACTTCCTTCTTCACAAAATGCAAACAAAAATGGAGTAGTGTCAGATTTTAGCAGTTATAGGATTTCTCTATTGTCTTTAGTAAAAGACCCAAGCCATTATTGATTGCTTTGCGCTATAGTTCACTTCCTGTTTTTGATGCTGTCTTCAGTTCACTTGGTGTTCACATTTGCATTCAAACCGCACCAGAGGTCACTTCAACCAAACCAAAGCATAAGTTTTTAGGTGGACCAGAGTTCGATGTTTTGGTCCTTATCGGAGTTCGATCGTACATTCATGCCTTCCAAAAGAACCGGACTTTCTACTCAAATGAACCAGAGACACTTATAATAAGGTAAAAATGTCTTGTTCTACTGGCAGATTATTTAACTTACAACTAATACGTTTCCATCAATATTAAGTATTTTTTTACTTAAAACCAGTTCTTATATCTTGCCTAAAAGTTACTTGTGTCTTATTTCAAGTGTTCTAAGATAAACTTTGCACTAATATAGACCAAAAATACTTGGTAAGATTTAGTTTTTTTTTGCAGTGCTAGATGTTCAAAGGGATTAATATTTTTGCAGTGAACTGTTTATATTGTTCATTTTTGATCTAATGGACCTACTTGTTGAGCAGAAGCTCGCTGGCCGTCAGCTCGGTGGTCATCGACGGCAGCATGATGTCCGACCTGCTGTCCGAGCGGCTGTCGGACGTCATGACCAACCGCCGCCTCCGGTAGGAGTCGCTCTCATCGTCGCTGACCTCCAGGCGGTCGAAGCTCACCGCCTTGCTGTAGCTGGGCGGCACGTCGGCGTCGGACGTTTTGGAAGCGTCCGTGTCGGGGGTGTAGAGCATGACGGCCTGTTCCTCCGTCTGCGAGAAGTCCTGCTGTCCGACTACGTCTTCACTCTCGCTGATTGAGTTGTTCTCCCGTGATGAGGCAGCCGATTCTGCGTCGTCCTGCCTGGCGGACGGCCCCTCATCTGGGCTAAAGGAGTCGCAGGGAGCAGCCTCTACTTCATGCTCCTCTCCGCCAGCTTCCTCATCAGGTTCCCGCAGCTCTTTATCACCATCTTCAACGTTCACCTCATCACGCTGTGTCTCCTCTGCTTCCTGATCGTCCGTGGGACGCTGAGCGTCTTCTCCTTGATCTTGTTCGTCCTCCACTTGTTCGTCCTCCACTTCCTCGATGGTGTCTGTGGTTCCTTGTCTGGAGTAGATCATGACGCTTTGAGTCGTTTCACTAAACAGGGAGAAACAAACGAAAACTATTTATTTCACAGGAAAAAAAACAGCCTTAAAAGCAATGAACTTGATGAAAACAATCATGAGACGCAGCGATGGTGTTCATGTGAGTGAAATGGCGAACCTGGACACGATGCTGCTGCCACTGTCTATGGACGAATTAGCAATGTCCATGCTGTACATCTTCTGCAGGCTGGGCCTGGGGCGCTGACTGGTTTTGGGGATGTTCTCCGGCATCGGGTCCATGTCTTCCAGAGTGGACTGGCGGGAAAATAGGGTGGTGGCCTCTGTGAAGGCACTGGCAGGCAGTGATGGGATGGCATGACGAGCAGCAGTGAGAGGGACAGACAATGTTCAGGAACGATGCATGATGGTAAGAACAAAAAGTCTCCATTTAATGATGCTGAATGATATTGACCCTTTGCACGTGACATCACTCTCTTCAAAAAGTGTCCCACTCCACCAACAAATTAACCTATACGCTCCAGCAAAGATTGTCAAAACACAGATTGCTGGTAGCCTAATATCAGTTGATTTCAGTACAGAAATGATCATAGGGTGAATTCATGGATTTGCAGGAAACACTTTTTTACAAGATTAGCTTACATATATTTTATAAGTATAATTAGTAAGATGCAGTCATATTTTAAGATAGAGAAGCTTTAGTAACCGTGGAGAAAATTCCTCACAATTATGTAGCCTACCATGTACAAACAAACTAGACTTTTGTACGCTTTTAAGTCTGCTCCAGTGTAAAAAGAAACCCTATTTATGACAAAGTGATATAAATCATGTGGCGTGAATTCAATCAAAGTCGGCAATTTGATCAAATCAACAAACATGTGAGGAGGGAAATGGTATGGATTGGTTTCTTGGCTAGCCATTTCCAGGATTGCTGGAACTTGGCTGGGGTTGCTAGGTAACTCTGCTGGAACTCAGCTGGGGTTGCTACATAACGGGGCAGTTTTCTGCTGATAGTGATCTAATAATCTGGAAGTTTTCCAGAGACCAAAAAACATGAACACAGACAAATGAGCTCGACTTAAACAAGTAGAAGTTATATTGGCAAAAACAACTTGGGAAAACATTCTTGTCCCTCAATTCCGACATCCGTCGCGGCGCCTCGCTCTACATATGGCATTTTTGCTGTCCAGGGATGCAGTATTTTAACACCTTTTGCTCCAAAAGTGAATGAAATATGTCAATATCGACATTTTATGTTCAGAATTCACATTTAACCAATTGAGTTTTCCAAAAATAGCCTGCTACAGCTAATTCTCAATAAATGATTGCAAACATAACAGTAAACAGTCAAAAATTCTCAATATTATGAAATTCATCACATATAAATTATTTAGGTTAGAGAGTTAGTAAGAGAGGGAAAAACATACATTACTTTACAACATATGTAATGACCTCGTTTAAAATTTATTTAATTTAAAGAGGACCTACTTTGCTTCCTTGAACAGGTTAAAATAGGTCTACGGGGCAAAACAGTGTTGGAACTCGGCTGGGGTTGCTAGGTAACAGAGATGGAACTCTGCCAGGGTTGCTAGGTAACGGGGCAGTGCTGGCTGAAAGTGAGTTAATACTATGGAGGTACTTGCAACGGTTTGTTTCCAGAGACCAAAAAACATGAAACTATTGCCTGAAAATGGCTGGATGTTTTTTTTTTTTTTTTTAAAGAACTTTGTTTCTAGAAGCAGTAGAGAACCAAATGGAAATACAAAAACGTGCAAAAAGTAAATTTTGAAAAGTTAGTTCTCTTTAAAAAGTTAGAAACCTTTAAAATTCAGAGAAGTTACAATGGATCACTTGCCCCTAAAATATATTATGAACAAAAACTGCAAGCATAACGTGAACCAAAAATGCAAAATTTAAGCAGTATGCTATGAAATGTTTAATATGATACAAAACATGTCTAAAACAGAATGTGTAACTCTGTAAGAAATATAATTTTCAGTAATCTGGGGAAACAAAAGACACTTCATTACCTGACTAAGTAGTTTGTATTACTGTGTATTTACATCAACAAAGCTAACGTTTATTTTCTAAATATTAAAAAACTTCTCAGCAATTTCTCAGCAGTGGAAAATGAGGAATGAATTTATTTTCTGTGTTTTTTAGAGAATGTGACGATCCATCCAGCGTGTGGCGCTGTGTACCTGGACATGCTATCTCTGGAGGCCGTGGAGTCCTGGCTCTCCAACGGGTAGCCTCTCCTCCTCTTTCGGGGCTGGGTGGAGCCGGACATGGACCCGTCCTCGCTCAGCTGTTCCAGGCTGGCCTGCCTGGAGTTGTTCAGCCTCATGGCCTTCTGGTAGTAAACATGGATGCTCTCTCTGGACGGCACGTTGCCCTGGAGTCACAAAATGGGTTTCACTGCAATTATATAACCAAGATTTACATCTTTCGTCTTTATTTTTGCATTTCTGTTACACTTTAGATTTCCAGTCAAATGTTAAGATCAGGCAAATAAATTGTGAGCAAATACAAAAGGTAATCTGACCCTGTGTGAAAACATAATTCCCTTCTTTTTAAATCATGAATCTGCTGTGATTAATCAAATATTTATGTTTAATTTTAATAACTACATCCAGGTCTGGTTATTACTAGATCTGCAGAATAAGGAAAAATAACTTAAATACAGTCATATTCAATAAATTATAATATGCGTTCCAATGCATATTATAGTTTATTGATATGCATTGGAACCCATATTCCAATTAAATTAAAATGACTTTTAATTTAATTTGCCAGATTAAAAGTAAAAGTATTAAACATACTTTTCAGAAAGGATAAATTTCCGTATTAAAAAGGCTTTTTATTGGTCTAGTGTGATTTTTTTCTTTAAATGTTTTCATTAACTTTAAGCAGAAAATCATCATAGGCTTTGAAACAATCATTTGTGTGTAATTAACATGATTCACTTTGTGATAAAATTCCTGAAATAAATTGACTTTTCAACAATATTCTGACTTATTGAATGTAGTGTCTGTTTGACAACATGAAGTAGGCTAAAAGATCTCAATAAGCAAATAGTTGTGACCCAAACTCAACAAAAAAATAAATAAATAAGAAAAACCAAATAATTGACATCAGTCTGGATTTTTTTTTCCAGAGGTTTCCTCAGATTTGCTGCGAGACTGACTGGTACTGGAGATCCTCCCAGCCCACAGCATCACCATCCAATCTGATGATAAGGCAACATTTAAATACCCTTTGGCGTAAAATAAATTCATTTGAATTTAATTGAATAAATTCTGATTTCTAGTAGAAAATCCAGCAGGAAAAAGTTCGGTCCGTGCTTGCGACCTTAAATTAAAGCTCATTTGGGGAGCTACAAAGATTCAAAACACACCGGCAAGTCCACTTCTGAAAAACTAGAAAAAGACAAACTAAATCACATTTCTGAAGTGGCCTAGTCAAAGTACAGACAAAAATCTGACTCAGGTTGTCACAACCACGAGGTTCAGGAAGTTTTAAGTTTTTTTTCCCCCTTAACGAATGAAATCCTGACTTGAAAACGGATTACTGTGTTTCTTCAGGTCATCTTTGTCTGATATAAACATTTACGTCTAACAAAAATAATGCTGAAAAAGTTCCTCCTTGTTTAATGGCTGAAAATGTTACTGGTATTTTGGTTTAAAATGGACTTTTTACATGAAATGTTATCTTAATGTGTAATAACGTACATTTGGAGGTGTATAATAATGAAGTGATTTAATTATATACTTTTTAAATAACTTTATTACTTGTAACTTTTGTAAATGAATTCTGCTGGCTTTATATAGGAAATAAAAGTAGTTTTAGGATATTCAGATGGTTTTTAATCCAGTTTTTATGTGGTGGATTTAAATTTTCTTTTTTTTTTACCCAAATATAGTAGGTTATAAGTTTCAACCCAGTTTTTGTTCATTTTTACTTTAAAAAATTGTCAATTTAGTTGCCACATCAAAATATGCTGGGTCAAACCATTAACCCAACCCAGTTAAGATAAAACAACCCAAATTTGACCAGCACTGGGTTCCAAACTGGGTTGTTTTTAGCAGTTTTTAGTGTGCAGGCAGGATTTTACCTTTTTGACCTCCCGCGTCAGCATGCAGCGCTCGATGCGAAGCACGGTGGAGATGTCGATGTACTCCCTGCACATGTCGTTCATCCAGTTGGTGAAGCTCTCCACCGTCGTCTGGAAGAGCACCCAGGTGAACTTTATGATGTTGAACACCCGCTTGATGATGTTGTCTGCGTGAGACGAGGCAACACAAGCTGCATGTTACCAGTTATAGGGGAAATGTTGCAGCAAAACACGGAGAAATAAAAGGAAAGGGAGGAAGAATGGGCTAAATTACTGGGCTAAATGAGGAAAAACTTACCTGGACCGGCAGACTTTTTGTTTTCTTCTCCTTTTTCTTGCCCATCAGAAAGCTCCCCCACCTCGATCGCAACATGACCTGCTAAAAAAATAAAACCAATACCTCAAAACGGCTCAGCAGAACATTTGAAGTTCGTATATTCACTAATTATTATTAAAGGATTACCTTTTTTAGTAAATTATCAATTTATTGTTATGTATCTTAAGATGTTATTTAAAAAAAAATTATATCTCTATATTATTTAAATCAGGGGTGTCAAACTCCTTTTCGTTTCGGACCAAATCAAGATCATGAATGCTCTTAAAGGGCCAGTTGTGCCAGAATGTATTGATAAAACCTGTTAGCCCTGTTAAAGTATCAATGAATTCTTAAAATTAAATAATATTATTGAACATCTTTTCAGTCCCTCCAGGATTTTGTATTTGTGGCACTAATGTGGAAATATCTGCACTTATTTATTACGGTAAATGTGACCTTTTTATTCCTCGCTGTACAGATTATGCAATGTAATCTGACATCAATTAAGGCTGAGGCAGCTGTTTAGGACAAGTAAAGTTTTTGACAATTTTTGAGCAAAATCTGCAACAAACTCCCAATTATTAGTGCAAAAAAATGTGAGGATTTGTTGATTTCGCGTGAATTTCCATGATAATTCTCAGGAAACTGGAGGGACCGATTGACATAATTTGGCAGCAAACAGATAAAAGCTGCATTGATTTGACTGATAACATTATATTTAAGCTCACTTAGTGTTTAGTCTAGAATCTAAAGGGCCACATTAAAAGCTAAGGCGGGCCGGATTTGGCCCCCGGGCCTTGAGTTTGACATATGTGATTTAAACAGCTATGGATTCTCAACGAATCTCAAGAAGCCTCTGACTGAAGACCGTCGCTGTATGTCAGTTTTATGACATGCTAACTAGGGCTGAAACGATTCCTCGAATGATTCGAGGACCTCAATTACTAAAACTGCCTCGAAGCTTCGTTAATTTATGTATTATTATTTAGCGCAACGTGTTCCGGCCGGAACATTATTTGCGTAACACGTAGCTCTCACTTCCGCCTCCGAGTTATTGACTAAAGCTAAGTGTCAGCGGCATAATGTCCAATTTTCAAGTTTGGCCCATGGGATTTTATTGAGTGATGATAACACCCGGCTTTTCATCGTTTTTGGGGGACCAATAAACATCCTTAAAATGACCGGTGCGATGCCTGGAGTTTGGAAGCCTTAATCCTTCGGGAGCTGCTGGTTGAAAGCGAACGGCAGGAAGAGGCTGCAGGAGTATTTATACAGGTGAGCGGATAGACTGAACACGGCGGGCGGCTGAGTCATTGGTGCTTATAGCGTAAGTGTAGCTTTACCGACGAACCGCACAATACATTTCATATCATTACAGTCTCAACAAACAGGTAACGGTACATGGCTGGTAGGTGAGCATGAGGGGTCGTTTAGGTCAAAAACTATGTTTTGTCACACACACAACTAAAAACTCACACACAAAAAAAATATTGAAATTGCACATATATACTATTAAAATGTCACACATACAATTTTTACGCATACACAAAATACAAAAATTGCGCATATACACTAATATGCTCAATATTAGTGAGCATATTAGTGCTCACTAATATTGCATACATTTTTTTTCTCACACTCATACATAAAAGACTAAGATTGCACATATAATCTAATAAAATATAGACTCACCTTTAGTATGTGTGAGAGACGTTTTTTGTATGCGTGAGAGTGATGTCACGGAAGAGGCGGGGCATAATTTGGAGATCAGATCGCGCATGCGCTGATACCACAGTGACGTCAGCTTCAAGTTTGATACTGGAGCTACACGGTGTTAGCTGCGTCTAGCTCAAGGTTAATCCGGTTTATGAATGCTAATTTCGGCCAGCCGTTCTCTCCCGCTCCCTCCTCAAGCGTTCGGAGGTTCACTTAGGGCTCTACTCCAGCTATGTAAGCGGCTTTAGAACCGGCGTTAGAGTCGAAGTAAGCGGCCTTAGAACCGGAATAAGTCCTAAGTGAACCTCCGAGCGCTTGAGGAGGGAGCGGTAGAGAACGGCTGGCCGATATTAGCGTTCATAAATCGGATCAACCTTGAGCTAAACGCCGCTTATTCCGGCTCTAAGTGAACCTCGAGCGCTTGAGGAGGAAGCGGAGCTAACGCCGGACTTAGCTAACTCCGGAGCTAACTCCGGAGTAAGACGTTAGAGCCGGCTCTAACTCCGGAGTACAGACCTAAGTGAACTTCCGAGCGCTTGAGAAGGGAGCGAGAGAGAACGGCTGGCCGAAATTAGCGTTCATAAATCGGAACCTTGAGCTAAACGCCGCTAACACCGTGGAGCTCCAGCATCCAACTTGAAGCTGACGTCACTGTGGCATCAACGCATGCGCGATCTGATCTCCAAATTATGTCCCGCCTCTTCCGTGACATCACTCACACAAACATTGAGTCCCTCTAACACATACAAAAGGTGAGTCTATATTTTATTAGTTTATATGTGCAATCTTAGTCTTTTATGTATGCATGTGAGAAAAATTGCATATGTGTGTGACATTTTAATAGTATATATGTGCAATTTTAATATTTTGTGTGTGTGTG
>CAEGAE010094849.1:0-54527 GCA_903067095.1 Girardinus metallicus
TTCTTCACTCCAAGCTGCTGCCTATTGTGGATTCAGTCTACATGGTGCAGCTCTACAATCTGTTTCTGGTCCTTCCACACTCTTTGGTCTTCACCATAGTGGAACTGGGACTGGGACTGGTTGAGGCTGTGGGCAGGTGTCTTTATACTGGTAACCAGTTCAAACAGGTTGATACAGGTAATGATGGAGGACAGAGGAGCCTCTAAGGAAGAAGTTACAGGTCTGTGACAGACAGAAATCTGGCTGGTTTGTTGGTGACCAAATACTTATTTTCCTCCCTTATTTTCTAATAAATTCTTTAAAAATCAGACAATGTGATTTTCTGAATCTTTTTCTCATCTTGTCTCTCATAGTTGAGGTCAACTATGATGTCAGTTACAGGCCTCTGTCATCTTTTTAACTGGGAGAACTGGAACAACTGGTGACTGACTAAATACTTTTTTCCCCCACTGTATAACACCTTTCAATAATCATTCGATTTAGATAGAAAAGATGGGCACAACCGACTACCTGGTGCAATAGTTCAGTCCTCCGTTACACTAAGGAAGGGAGGGTCAGTGGAGCTCAGCCTTTTTTCATCCAGTGTCATGAAGAGAAAACGGCAGGAGGAAACAATGAAGTCCATAAATTAAAATTAGGTTGATAATTTTCATTTGTCATGCAATTAATTGATTTATTGTTTATCGCGGCAGGCCTATTATGAAATTCTGATTTGAACTTTGGTCTCCAGCTGGACGGCTCCACCAGCCTTGACACTTTCCAGATGCTCAGAATCACGCAGACCAAATCCGTCAGCAGGGAACGTGATTGCTGCAGCTAAATATTTGCTCAGGTGAAATGGGGAGATTAACAAACACAAAGAGCCTCCGCAGGGAAAAGCCTCAGAAATGATCTGCTTTCCCATCTCCAGGCTGAAGCATCACGACTTCAGCCTGGAGACGGGACACGTCCGGGTCGCCGTAATGAGAGAGATCCAAACCTCAGACAAGCCGAATCCTGAGCAGCATCCAGTTAACAAGCACAAAACATTCAGAGACGAAGCCGCAGCTATTATCTGCCACGCACGTTATTTTTAATCTGTGTTCATAATTCATCAGCTCCTAACAGCTTTCAGTGAATGCTTGATGGAGACGGTGGCGCCGGTGGGATTTATCCTGTCTGTCTCTCTTACATTAGGAGAGCCTCTTCTTCCTCCTCTTCCTCCTCTTCCTCCTCTTCCTCCTCTTCCTCCTCTTCCTCTCTCTGACGTCTCAAACCTCAAAATTTTCAGCAAATGTTTTGGACTTTTGCTTTTGGTTAACGGACATAACTAATTATTTTGATGAAAACTTAGTTGGATCCTTGTGAATGAATGTTCAGGGAATTTATGGGGTAAAATTAGTCAAAAATAATTAACAGCAATAATTTCACTTCTTTAGCCGAAAAAAATTTCAAAATTTTAATTTCAAAGTCATATTTTCAACATGTTATTAGTTTATGTCATTTTAGGTGCTAATAAGATAATAAACACAATCTTAGCTTTTAGTAGCTTACAACTAAAGATTGCTAACTAAATATTTAGCTTGAAGCTGACATTTTAGTTGGTTAGATATTTAGCTTCAAACTAAATATTTAGTGTGTTATTTAGTTTGAAGCTAAATATTTAGTTGCTAACTAGCTTGAAGCTAAATGTTCTGCTTGCTACGTGAATATTTAGTTTGACATTTACTAATCTATGAATTACTTGCTGAAAACTTGGCAGAGGTCAGATTGTGATGTTTTATCATTTCTGCTGGAAACAACCGTAGAAGAAGCCCAACGTCTCATCAGATTGGTTCTGGTCGGAAGGAACCCGACCAGAACCAAAGGCAGGACAAACTCTGCTTTAGCTAAATGATCAGGCGAATATCAGCAGGGCTGCTAACAGCTTATTTACTGATGCTATAAATAAGCAACTTAACGACTGAAACCTAAGTTTTGACTGAAGTATTAGTATATTTCTGTAATATCTCTATAATCTGTCTATATCTCTGTAATATTTCTTTAATATCTCCCAGCTGCTGCACACGGTGCAGAGAAACGTCTGCATTTCTCTCCTCTCTGCATTAATCCCTCACTGCTCCGTCTCTCTGCAGCTTTCTGGTCTTTTTCCTCAATAAGAAGTCATTTGTGTGTGTTTTGCATTTCTCTTGTCTTTAGATAGCAGACTGATTGCCATTCCACACCTCTGTCAGCACAAAGATGCATCTTATTGATCACTGCACAAACGGAGAGCAGGCACAGAGCAGGAAAACTGGAGCAGAGAGAAAAACAGTAAATTGGAATATAAGCAGGACGACGGTGAGGTAAAGTGCTGGAACATGGAGGGAAGGAGCCTAATAGACGGGAAATCTGGCCCTGTTGTTGCCAACAAGACACTTATTTTTCAGGTTCAGTGAGAGTCTATTGATCTGCCACACACTGACATTCTCTACCTCCTCAGCATTATTCTGCTGAGAGTGGGCGGAGTCAATATGTTTCCAACTAACTATGAATTCAAAGCCTCCTGAGAACCTGCCATGTTCTGCTCATGCAGACCTGTGAGCCGTGGCTGAGCTGTGTCGGTTGTGATACTTGGCTTTGCAGCGAAACCTGATGAGAAACCTTCCTCGGCAGGGTCAGAGGTCGGCTGCAGGACAGCGGCTCACCGGGACGCTGGGCTTGACTCAGACACATGGGAGAGCGGCGGCAGGGCACCGGTACAGCGCCGCTGTACTAACACTCGTCTTCCTGCTTAAGGATTGTGTTTCAAGGCAGAGCTGGGCCGGCTGCCCAGTCAGTCACAGAACAGCAGGCAGGTCAATACAAAAGTAAAATGTAGAACTTAAACTTCCATTTAAAAAGAGCCGATCTACACAGAAGCTCCAGTTAACAGTCCGGGACATGTCCATCTTTACAGCACAAACAAGGAGTGTTGACCTAAAATGGTGCCAATCAGTGCAAATAGCACCAATCAAAGAGAAAAACTAAAGATGGCGTACGGCTGTTTTTTTAACAGGTTCTGCAGCTTCCAGCCCATTTCCAGCTTTACAGCCTGGAAGCTGCCTGACTTTTATTCATCGTCAGGGAAGCCGTGGCCGACGTTTCACAGCCGTTCTTTACATTCAGGTGGCAAACAGGTTAATCAGACGGGATGTTAAAGGAATAACGGATCAGCTTCATGGCCTTTCAGCAGCACAGACAGCATCGCTGCAGCTGCAAACGAAGCCGTCTCCATTTCAGCGAGGAGCAGAAACACAATATTAATGTTTCCCTGGTCGACAATCAGAACAATCAAATACATCCAGACAGAAACGATCCTTCCTCTTTCACTCTGCTCTGATTGTCGTCCACTCTTTTCTCCTAAAACCTTCCTCCAGCAGCCGTTTTCTGCTCCAGCAGATCCATCAAGCCACAGGGGCCGCTTGCCATTTGCTAAGTCAGAAAAAAAGTTACACATCAGGCGAATTGTGTGACCATTTTTTTAAAGTAATGCTGCTCAATAGGGGCCTGAGGAATGGCGCCAGGCTTTAAGAAAAGGGCCCACGTTCCCTTCCTTTAAGTAGCAGGATGTAGTTCATGCTGCAGCGCTCCCTGGGGCCGGGAACAACACTCAGCTCAGCTCAGAGCATGAAAAATCAGACCCATTTACTCTGTTGCAATGTTCCACTTCTGATTTTATAGTACAATAAACATGCAGAAAACCCAGCAGATCAGCATTATTTTTACTGCTAGTCAGGTTTTAGATGGAGACTAGGAGCCAAACATGGCTGAGGTGCTTCGTAACACAGAGAACACAAGATTCATACGCCTCATTAAAGTTTGATAAAACATGTCAATATAGAAGGAGACAGGAAATATATGTTGGTATATGGTTTTCAGAATAATTTCCAGCAGAAGACGAATGTGCAGCAGTTAGAAATGTATTTGTAATAAAGGTGTGAGAGTTTCAGAGATGAGTTAGCTGTTAGCTTCGGTAACGGTGCTGCGCTGGGCAGATGGAGGCCTGCAGCTGAAACGCCTCCTAATATCTGACATCTGCTGCTGCATCAATGAGACCAGCCTAAGTTTAGACGCCTTCCCTCTTCGTTTAAGACGCCCATACATTAACGTTCATATTAACCGTAACTCATTTATGCTTTGCCACACCTGCAGCCTTTACGTCCAACGACGTTCCAGTCATGTGATCTAAAGCACCACATCAGACTTTATTCAAAAAGTTCATGTTAGATCCGTGTTTTGAAGGATGTTTGCATTGGTTGGACATAAACAGTCACAGTAAAAAGTACAGTTAAATTCCAGGGTTTAAAATTCAAAGATTTTTATTTTCATGATTATACATGTTTGACATAAATAATATTATAACCATCTAAAGACATTAAGAAAACAACCCCTAAACTGTGTAGTGAAGTAGATTTTAATATACAAAACAGAAGCACTGAGTTTTCTGCCTGAAAGTGTCGGGCTGAACCCGGCCCGGCCACGTTCTCATCCGGGTCTGGAGGGTCTGAGCCGTTAGCGTGGCGCTGTGCCGGCTGGGTTAGCCACATTAGCTATGAGGTCAGCAGCAACGGGGCGAGCGATGAGGAAGCATCAACCCTCCTCACTTTGTGCTCACAAACCAGCAACAGGCTGATTGGATTGGCTCCTGGCTTTAATGTCATGTGTAACTGTTTAGTTACTTACATGTTTAGAAAGATTAGAGAGATGAAAATTAGATTCAGAAGCTACTGAGTGAAATGATTTATAGGATTACTGCAGTAAAATTCACTAGAAAGGCAGTGAGAAGGTAAAGTTAGCATCTCTAAGAGGTGCAGCGCAAAGCCAAGTTTTTAAAACCAATAAGAGATTGTTAAAGTTATTTATCTGGGGAAGCGTCTTCATGTTTGAGGCTGTTTAGTTTAGATGAGTTCGTACCGCAGCAGAGGCGCTCGCCAGAAGCACTGAACAGTTTCTCACCAATAATTGGACAACCTACTTTCAGAAATCTGTGACCCATATTTTAGTTTCTCCTCCAGTAGAATGAATGTTTAGCATTTTTTATCTCAGTTCATTAAAGTGGAGAATAAGCAGTAATGCTAACATGGAACTGCTGCAATTAGAAAACTAGACTTCTGAAAAAAGCTTGTAGTTTGTGGTCTTATTCTGCTAATACAACTTCCTGTGGATTTTACAAGAAATCATTTAATTTACCTGCAATAACGCAAATAAAATATCAGTTTTCTCCCCTGATGCATGGAGGTGTGTGGACAAAGCCAAGAAAGGAAGAGAACAGAAATATCCCTAAAAATGTAATATACATACACACACCCACACACACTGAGTTTTGGCCCAGCAACACAACATGGACAGGAAGCTTCAACCAGTTGGGTTTACTGGGAAGGATGACTACTCCACAGCCTCACTAAAACCGACATCGCATCAGAGATCGGATCAGCACCACAGCACGGCTCCATAAAAACATTCATCTCTGGCTCCACTGCACAGCAACCAGCAACTGGTTGACCAAAGTCCTGCTGCTTCTGAATCTGAGCAGCTTCAGCTCATCTTCCTGTTTACAGACGGCCTAAACAAAGTCCTTAGAGCAGAAAACAGATGTTTGGTCATAAACACACCTCCTTCTAACTGTAAAGCACAGAGGTGAAGGTGTAGTGATATGGGCTTGTTTTAAAGACAGTTACAGTTATTACATCAATAAAATTTGATGTAATATCAAAATCTGCGCATGTTGCAAAACTGAACTGGCCTATTTGTTACAGATTCCACTAAATAGAACAGAAAAGCCAAGCCGACCTGTCTGAAGTGAACTTCCTCCTCTGGACGTCGCGAGGTTTGCTTCACTTCGACTCTTTATGGAAAACGTTTCAGCGAGCGTTACCGCTTAAACGTCTGTTGACTGTTTTTTTTAATTGGCTTCACATGCAGCTTATGGAAAAATGAACAAACGTAAACTAATCGGTTAATGTTTGGTTCAGGATGTACGTTCCACATGTTTTCACGCAAAAGATCAATTTTGTTAATAATGAGGAAAACAAAACATTTTTTAAGAAAGTCAATGTGAACACCTGCGATTTGTAGACAACAGTACATGTAATGTTTGGGTAGCACTTTATAAGACTGACAGGACAGTCATGAACATGAAGGAGTCTTTATGAATCACTCTTGTAATGCAAAGTTGCTCTAAAAGTTGCATTGAAAATCCATTAAAAGGGCCAACTCTGCATTAAAGTCTCATTATTTACAAAATATTGTAAAGTTGGGACTATTAATGGACTTTTAATGAAACTTTTAGAGCAACTTTGTGTTAAAAGTGTCATTATTTATCGAATGGCACTTCATGACAACAGTGTCATTCATAAAGACTCCTTCATGTTCATGACGTGTCATTTCAGTCTCATGCACACCCTGTCAAATAAAGTCTTAATTTCTGGTATTTTTCAGTCATTCAGCTCCAACTGAGGTACGTTCAATATTCTGTTATGCTCATATCAGTAATGACAAGAACTAATTAATACAAGATGTATTTTAGGCTTCAGTTCAATAAGGAATGTATCTGTGTGTGTGTGTGTGTGTGTGTGTTTAGTAAAGGGCGTGACATGATACATGAAAAGGACAAAGGGAGATATATATATATATCTATGTATATATAAATCCATTTCAGCCTCCCTGAAGCCGGTGAAATATCCGCTCTGAATCTCTGCGGGTCAGAGAGCAGCTCAGTTATTAGAACCTCTGACTCCTTATCACACGGCTGCAGTTCAACCAGAAAACGTTTGTCTGTCGAATCGCTGACTTCCATGCTTTTTTTATTCCTTTCCTGGAGTAATGCGTTTGTGGCCTTCAGGCTTCGCCCAATGTTTAATCAAGTGAAATGGCCCCAAGTAGAACAATCCTGTAATGAAGTTCACTGTCCACTGAATGAGGCGTTCATTCGTCTCCAGACAAAAAGCTGAGAGCGACTAACAGAGTCTGGCTCTGCAGAAGGATCTGGAGTTGATTACCACGCGCTGGAAGACACCGATGCAAGCCTGGCGTCCAGGGATGAGTGAAGGGTTGAGTTCATCACCGTGCGGCGCTGCATCAGTGATGAACGCCGACGCAGCCTGTTGGAGGATGCGGCGGCCATGACAGCTGCTGGTCGCTCTAAACGACATCTAGATGCAAACTAACATGAAGTCATTGAAAGACAGAACTGGTTGTGCTTACCTCAACATGCAGGCAGGCGTCGTCTCTGTTGTGTCTCACACACACACACACACACACGCGCGGCTGCTCTGGGCTTAGGGCTTGGCAGAGCACAGCAGATAGATTAGTGTAATAGTCTCGGCCAAGGCAATCATCTGCCCACTGTAGGGTTTGAAATACTGGCAGCAAGATCCGGCCCAGACACAAAGAAATTAGGAACAATGAATGAGTCAGTTTGGATGAGATCACAAAGCTCCGGGCTCACACCATCAACAAGAAGACGGCAAAGAAAGAGAGGGAGAAGGAGAGGAAGGAAGAAGGAAAGAAAGAAAGAAAGAAAGAAAGAAAGAAAGAAAGAAAGAAAGAAAGAAAGAAAGAAAGAAAGAAAGAAAGAAAGTATTTGGTGAGATCATCAAGCAGAGAAGCAGATTTATTGCGGGTTTCCTGTGAGGTTGTGAATGATGATGCTCAGGTCACACGCTGACGCTGACAGCCTTTACAAATGGCTTTACTGGTCAGACTGGTGCAGACTGGAAAGCGTCTCATCTGGCCTGTGTGTGACAGCCAGACTCGTGCAGCTAACGGTTTCTTAAAGGAAGACGTTTCTGAAGGAACGGCTTCCATTCATGTGAATACATTGGAAAAACAGGCCAAGCAAACCAGGAAGCGTTACGCATAATTACTGCAGCTCCGCCTTGGGGATCCGTGACCGGAGCAACCTCAGTGCGACCGCTCCAGGCTGGAGCTCCTTTGTCTCTGTCTACATGAGGCAACATGCTGCTGTGTTCGCTGTTGGGCTTTCGGCACCAAGAAACGTGCTTTGACGTCTGGTTTCCATGACGACTGTGGTTGGTTGTAGAAACACTCCCGTGCACCAGGCAGGGAAACAATTAGTCATTTTCATGTGTTGCGCTGCAGCGTTAGCAGACCTAGTTTAGGTAATGGTTTTCTGTAGAAGGTGTTGCTGGTCTCCGTCGGCCTGTGCAGGTTTTCTCTGGGTACTCTGGTTTCCTCCCGATCCCAGAAACACTTCCTGTTGATCTTAATCTGTGTGTGGCTCCGACAGAGGGGACGTACCTGTTAGACTGCTACCATAACCATCAGCCAACTCCTACAATAAATACATTTTATGTATTATTTTTCAGCTATAATATCTTCAGTCTTCACTTTACAAAATGACACGTCAGCAGCCGACTAGAACCAGGTTTTTAGGATCCATTTCTGCCGAATAGATCTTAAAAATAATCTCATTTTAATTTTCATTTATCTTTTCTAAATCCAGCCTAAAATATGTGTTAATCCTCTGATTACATTATGTGATGCATTCACCTGCAGTTGGAAATCAAAGTTTATTCTGGATAAAATGGAAACTCCAGCTCGTAACTCTTGGTTGGCGGTTCTTGTGACTCCTGATCTGTTGTGCTGCTGAGAATGTAAAACATTTAAATATTAATCTTATTTTCATTTTGGAGAAAATGAAGTTTCTGCATAAGTTTCACAAACAGCGATTTAAACAATCAGAAGTCAAGAATGAGGGATAAACGGAGCCAGAGATTAAAACGCAGATTGGTGCAGATTTTTCTCTCTCTCTGTATTTCCAAACATTTAATTTTGCGCTGAAACAGCCAGAACTCTGGCCAGACTGAATTATTACTCCAAACGGAAAGGTTTACTACAGATATCGTGAAATGTGCCGACAGTGCTGAGGATGAGTCCGGGATCGGTTCGGGTCGGAGTAACAGAACGACGGCTGATCCTGAGCTCTGACTTTAGTTTGAATCACAATAAAACTACAAAACCTTCAACCTGTTTTTCCAAAATCTGGTCCAGCATTCTGGATGGGAAAGTCTGCAGGATGAGCCAAAGCAGCCATCCCAAAATTCAGCTGGAGAAGCCAGGCTGAGGTCAAAGGTTGAGATTTCACTCAGACTCCACTTATGACACGTAGATGATCAAATTCAGTCTTAAAGAGACAGTCAAATGTTCCTGTAATTTACTTGAATTAACTTCTAATTAACCAGCTGTGGTGTAAAGAAACATGTTCTTACAAAATATGTCATGAAATAGAAAAGTGTTCAAATTGGGTTTTTGTTTTCTTCCGGCTTGTGTTGCTCCCTGACACAGTGGCGCCCTGGGCTAAGAGCCATAATTCACAAACCAGAATTAAATCCCAGTGAAGCTGAGAGCTGGACCAGTTGTGTCCAGTTGGTGGGTTTTCCATGAAATGAAGCTGAAAACGTGTTGAAGCTCAGAACAAAAATAAATGAGCTGTTTCAGGTTTGGTTTTGATTTTCATCATGATTCTGCAGCACCAGCACCTCCCGACCCCATTAAGGGACAAGGGTGAACAGAAAATGGATGGATGGATGGATGGATGGATTCTGCAGCTCCTTGTTTCACAACCTTTATCTCTTTGTTTCCCTGCAGTTTT
This sequence comes from Girardinus metallicus, assembly GCA_903067095.1. Classification (NCBI taxonomy): domain Eukaryota; kingdom Metazoa; phylum Chordata; class Actinopteri; order Cyprinodontiformes; family Poeciliidae; genus Girardinus; species Girardinus metallicus. Next base: position 9,614 of record CAEGAE010094849.1, read on the forward strand.
TTCTCAGTGCATAATTAAGTCACCAACATAATATTCACACTGGTTTGTTGGTACACTTTTTAATGCATATTCAGGGGTTTAAAGTTTTAATGAGTCAGTAAACACTGAACCCAGAGAGCTGGCCTCACAGAGGTAAAAACCAGAGAGAAAAATGCTCCCATTACTTAATGCTGACTAATGTGACAGAAGCACGCTCATTATTACAGCCAAATGAAGCCCGCAGCCACAGCAATATTAGGCAGATTAATCTCCGTCTGTGTGTGTGTTGTATATAAATGTGGCCACTTGTGTGTGTGAGCTCGTAGGATTTAGTGACATTGGCTCCTGCCATTAACCTGCAGGCTTCAATGTCACTTTAAATGTGTCGAGTTAAATCCGTGGTTAGCTCAGGTTCCTCGTTATGGTGATTAAAACATCGAGCAGGAAGACAGCAGCCATCCAACACTTAGATGCTCCTATTAGCATTCATGGGGTTGCAGCAACACACACACCTTACAGGATTATGCTGTTCAGCTGAGGGCACAGTGACCTGCTGCTACATTTATCCTGGAGCTCTTAATACTGACCATTAAACCCTAACATGTCTCCTAACCTTCACTTAGCTCAGCCTGTAAACCCGAAGCTTTAACCCGGCTGTGGGCGGCCTCTGCTCCTCTCCGGACGCCCGGCGCCGCCAACCAGCCGCCCTGCTGCATTTAATGAGGAATTTGATTAGCAATTTAATGAGGACGTTCCAGAAAGCAGAAAGCTGACAGGCCAGTTCAGACAGAGCGAAGGCTGCAGTCAATGCGACACAACGAGGAACCGACTCGACTCAGACCAGGAGAAAAACTCAGCGAAGCTGTTGTCCTACAAGTTATGTGCAAATAATGAAAATTTACATTTTTAAAATCATCAAGATAAATTTCATATTTTTGCAAGAACACATTTTTTTACGTATTTTGCTAGTAGTGAATAATATATGCCAAAATATATTTCAAATATCGATTGAAAACGAAACGCAACGTTTGAGTATCATAAATGGGCTTGTTGAGATGAGAATAATTATAAAGTGAAATTAAACTTCAAAACTGATGTAAATTCATTTAGATTACAAAAGAAAATAAACCTAAATAACAGATTAAACAATAAATGTCTTGTTGACCTCATATGTGTGTGTAATCCATTTATCAAAATTGGTTTTTGAATTGGGTTGAAATAAGGTTTAATTAAAATGTGATTAATTTATTACCCTGCAATTAATGGAGTCCCAACGCTGGTTAACAGCCTAAACTTCCTGTGTTACATTTTAACTTGTATGATTAAGTGAATCTTGGTTGATTCTCAGAAAAGCTCCTCCATTTGTGCTGAACGTATCGATCTCATCTCTACAAAGTGCGTAGCATCTCATCTCCCAGATGACCAGCATCAAAAATGGTTTTTGGTGACTAACGGTACTAAAGTCACACCCAGTGGAAATCACTGATGTACTTTATTCATCACAGAAACGTTTATGTTGAAGCGAACGGTTTCGTCTCCTCTCTGCTCCAGAATGATTCCTCCGTCAAGCGAGAACTTCCTGGTCAACAACCTGGCGGCGGGGACTCAGTACGACCTGTGTGTGCTGGCCATCTACGACGACGTCGTCACGTCGCTGACGGCAACCAGGGTGGTGGGCTGCGTGCAGTTCACCACCGAGTCGGAGTACATGCGCTGCCACTTCATGCAGTCCCAGTTCCTCGGTGGGACGATGATCATCATCATCGGAGGGATAATCGTCGCCTCGGTGCTCGTCTTCATCATCATCCTGATGATACGCTACAAGGTGGGTGAGGACAGGAAGACGTCACCTCACATGAGCAGAGATTAAGTGGAAGATGAATAAATGTGCATGTATTGGTGTGAAAAGCTGATTATTCCATAAAATTAAAAACTGGCTGTTTGTCAATCAGGCGTTTGTGAAAACTTGCAGTGAATCTTTTCCAGCTGTGGAGGAATGTTGATCCACTTATCTATGCAGGATCGTTCTGCTTCAGCCACAATGGAGAGTTTTCCTACAGCGATGGCCTTTTTAAGGTCATGCCACAGCATTGACTTTGACTAGGCCACTCTTAAGTTTTGGTTTTCTTCAGCCATCCAGAGGGGAACCTGCTGATGTGTTTTGATCATTTTGCTGCTGTTGAGGCCCGGTTGGGTCGACAGCCGAACTCACGGTTCCAGGTCCAGATCCCCACACTGCCACCACCGTGCTTCACTGTTGCCCAGAGGTTCTCTTTCTGAAATGCACTTTTGGGGCAGATGTAACGAGATACACAACTTCCAGAGCTTTTCGTCTCATCAGTCAGCAGGATGGTTTTTCAAAGGTTTAAGAAGAAATAGATTTAATTTTTTATTCTCCCTTAACACAAATAAAAGCTGTTTTTTTGTTTACCTGCGTTGTCTTTAACCAGTGAGACTAAATGTTCTGGGTAGAACATATTTACAGACAAACAGGGTTTTTAATTCAAATGTAAAATCTACAGATTTTTGTTGTTCTTTCACCAAATGGTCTCTTTAATCTGTCTTCTCCAGTAAATGATTAGTAGATTTCGAAATTAGATGAAGATTATTTCAGTGATTGATTCATCAGGGTTAATCCCATTAATCGTTTCAGTCCTAGATGAAAATAAAATCCACTAAATGAATCATTTTTATCCAGCATGGCTCTGTGGCTACAGCTGGTTTGGTGGCATTTTGAAAACAGATTCATCCCGATGTTGGAATGTAAAATATTAGGATGAAAAATAACATACAGATTGTTTTCACTGACCTTAGTTTAATAAAAGTGTCACCAAAGCTCTTCCAGAGGCAGTTTGTTGGATTAAACCTTTTTTCCTTCCATTTTATTCCTCAGGTTTGTAACCCCGGTGAGGGTGGCAAAGGCGTTTCCATGTCGATGACCAATGTTCACTCGCAGACCAACGGGTCACATGGCTGCACCGTCACTCCCAGCTCCTCTAAACACGGATCAATTGGTTTGGATGACTTGTCTGCTGGCTCAAAGAAAAAGAGCGGCGCTGCGGCGGCGGGACACGGGGAGAAGGACACGCTCACTCAGTCGTCTGAATGCTCCCTGCCCGACTGCTCCACAGCCACGTCCGTCCTGAGCCAGAGCTGGGCGGCCGGCGGTGAAGACCGGGACAAAGTGGCTGAGCAGAGACCTCTGACTGGCGTCGGGTCGCCCACCGCCGCCTCCGGGTCCCTGCACAAGTCCAAGAGGAAGCCGGCTCCCGTTCAGCCCGAGAACCGCCCTCCGCCCTCTTCTACGCCGTCCTCCGCCCCGTTGGAGAACCTCAACACCAACCGCAACAACTCCACCAGTCTGAACAAAACCCCACTGCCTCCCTTCATGCCCCCACCGTTCTCCAAGCCCCTGTTGGCCCCCAGCCCGGTTCCTTCCATGCGGTTCAGAGAAACGCCCGTCCTGCGCCGGGCTCCCCGCGCCGTCTCCTCCCCTGCAAAGTACCAGACTCTTCCCACGGAGGAGGGAGGCCGCAGCAGGGCGAGGAGGAGATACTCGCTCAGCGAAGAAGGCACAAAAACTCAGTTGCCCCATCAGAGGGCCGGAGGGGCGAAGCTGGGCCGCGTGATGCGGAACAAACGGAGCCAGTCCATGAGCGGGATGCTGCTGTCTAAAGAGGAGGACGGCGACTCGGAGCGACTCGGCTGCGAGTCGGACTGGATCTTAGAAAGCACAGTTTGAACTGGAGCCAGGCAGCGACCGTCACTTTGGTTCCCTCGTATCGTTGAGCTGTGTGTGTGTTTGCGGTGCGTCTGGGTTTGTTTTTCCACCTGAAGAACCGATCAACATCTGAATCAGTTCTCAGTTTGTGTTCATGTTTGAATTCTGTTTTTATGTGTGTTTGATTTGACTGGACATGTTTTCTGGATGAACCTTTTTTACCTCTTTCTTTTCATCTTGTTTTTGGTATTCTGTTTACAGTTTGTTCTCCACCTTGACATTATCCTTTGGTAAATGGATAACATGCCTTGTCTCGTAGCGTTGGTCTTACTGGATCCACTTTATAGCACAAAAGAAAAAAAAAAAAAAACAAGACAATGAGCTTGCCACGTCATTTCTGAATTCACACTCACCTTATCTGAAAGCACCACAAAAGGGAAATTAATAAAGGGAAAGAAGACGACGGAGAACCCTGCAGCAAGAAGAAAAGCACATCATTTTTAACAGTTGCACACTTGCATACAGTATGCACTCATTTTGTGGCAAGAGAACAGCAGTTGGTGCCTTCTTTTGCACTAACAGACCCTCCCTAGCAGTAACTAGATCTGGATTTATGACTTCACTGCAGCTCCACTAACCAGAGCTCCGGAGGAACCGGATACAACTAAGGAAGAGACGGATTTCACACATAGCCTTTCTTACTTAATGGGGAGTACTGACATTTTCTTGACATATAAAGACAAGAAGTAACAAACAGAAGAACATTTTAATGGACCTCTTATGAAATTGTTATTTTTAAACATGAGAAGAAAAAGAAAACGTGATTACCTTGTGAGCTTTTCACTGACATTGGTAAACTTTAGCCTGTGTTGGTCACAAGCTCCCAGAAAGCTTCTGTACAGAAAAAGACAACATGTACCGTGTTGTTATGTTGTGTAAAATAAAACCAGTTAAAACTAAATGGAAGGTTTTTCATCTGGCTTTTTTAGTTTATAATCCTGATCCTTATGCAGAGCAAGAACATGGCAACAGTGGGAAGGAACAATAATTCAGCAGGAAGAAACAAAGACAGCAGAATCTGGGCAGAATCAGGCTTCTTAGCATGAAGCTTTATGGTAGAAAATGGGCCCTTAACGTCACGCACTTTTATCTCGATTGGTCGTTTATTCTGATTACTGGAGGTCATGTAATCTGAGCTGCTCACATTCTCCAGGACGGCGCCGGTCTTCATGGAAGAGCCGGTGCCGGATTGTACAGATGGAGGCAATTGATCCACAATTCAACTGTCAAACAAAATTCAACAAAGCCATCCTCAAGGAGGAACCTTCTGTGTCTTTAGTTGGGGAAAATCATCTCTGAAATGAACAGAGAGGAAACCAAAGTCCAGTACATCCAGCTGAAGTTACGGTGACGCACAGAAGAGTCGACCAAATTCCTCCACAGAAACACAAGAGACTCACTTTTGGATTGTGCAACGTTTTTTCCCTTATTAAAGAAAGCAGCTTTTTTTAATGTCTCAGTTTATTTTTGACTGATATTAACATTTATTTTTCTAATTCGAATCATTTCAGTGCAATAAAAAGCAACAACATGATAAATCTATCAGAGAGAAATCGTTTCCATATTATTTAAAACACACAGTCCAAATCAGCGCCAGGCTGAATCGGTTCGTCCCGACTCTCACAGTCTGCAGCTCATCTGCTGAGGCGTCCGTCGTGTTGCTCCACACGGTTCTGTTAGCAGGCGCCGTTGGGCCCGGCCCGGCCCGACCCGGGGGAAGTCACTATCATTTAACATCAGCACAGAAAATTGATTCAGTGTGCAATTAAATCTTGGCAAATGGTTTGACATGAAACACTTCTGACAGCCGATTGCAAATGGCCGCCCTCACTTTAATTACCAGCCCAGAGCGGATCTACTGAAGTTAATAAACTGGCAGAGATGATGGTGGACAATAACTGACTTCTGAGCACATTAAAGTTTATTTTTTCTAATAATTATTGATTTTCAGTGAAGTATCTTTGGTTTAATTTGTGTGTAAAGTAAAATATTTTACCCTCAGAGAGTCAGAACCAAACCCAACACCCAGAACGCCCCCGCTGCCGTTCCGCTGTCACGCCCGGGTTTTCCGTTTCAATAGTCGATGATGCTGGCAGACGTTCTGTGAATGTGAAAACAGGAACCTGAGTCGCTGCGGCGGCATGCGAGAAGATTAGAGCGGAAACACAACACCCTCCCACAACGCTCCTTGTTTAATTTGTGTAAAAGCTCCAGTCTCAGCGAGACAGCTGTCTCACTGAGCCAGAGGAGCAAACTCCCGTCCTTCCTCTCTGACAGCTACGCTCCGACCTTCCAGTGCCTTTCTTAAGCCGTAAATGCTTCACAGTAAGAAGCTTTATGGCAGAATATCCCTCCACACATCCTCCCTCGTTTCTCCTCCCATTACATACTTTTCTTCATCCTCCTGCCTCATTGCATTTCTCAATTTCTATCACAATTGGGGATTTAGAAACTTTAGTACACAGAGACTTTGCAGCAATAAAAGCAGCTTAAAATAATTACCTGGTGTATTTGCAGTGAATTTATGCTAACACAGACTAACATTTGGAGTAGCAGCAGACGGTACCATCCTGACAGAACAGAGTTGAAATAAATCAGAAGCGTCTCTGACTGGAAGCAGCAGAGAAAGAGAAACGATCCGTTATAAAAAGTTTCTTTTTTAAGCCTAAAACAGGAGCTGAGGTGTGAATGAAGGTCACAGTTATTCTCAGCTGCATCTCACATCAACACTAACATTTGCACAACATCTGGTGCATTTCACTTAGTCTGCAAACTACAAAACCCAGCTGATAACCTGCAGAAGCAGAATGAAAAGTCCTTATGAGCAAACAGTCAAATGGCTGTAAGGTTTCCATTATGAACGCTCTCTATGGAAGAGTCTTAATGCAAAAACAAAATGTCAGCCGCTGGTGACAAACTGACAACAATCAAACAGTTTGACACTTTCAGCAATAATCTGAAATCCACAGTCAAAACCGAAGTTCGTAGACGAATCAGAGTTCACTTTTTGGTTCACATCAAAGTTTGATTACACGTTCATGCCGTCGCAAACGGACCGGACCTCCAGGCAAACGGACCGGACCTCCAGGGAAACGGACCGGACCTCCAGGGAAATGGACCGGACCTCCAGCCAAACGGACCGGACCTCCAGGCAAACGGACCGGACCTCGAGGCTAACGGACCGGACCTCCAGGCTAACGGACCGGACCTCCAGGCAAACGGACCGGACCTCCAGGCAAACGGACCGGACCTCCAGGCAAAGGGACCGGACCTCCAGGCAAAGGGACCGGACCTCCAGGCAAACGGACCGGACCTCCAGGCAAACGGACCGGACCTCCAGGCAAACGGACCGGACCTCCAGGCAAACGGACCGGACCTCCAGGCAAACGGACCGGACCTCCAGGCAAACGGACCGGACCTCCAGGCAAACGGACCGGACCTCCAGGCAAACGGACCGGACCTCCAGGCAAACGGACCGGACCTCCAGGCAAACGGACCGGACCTCCAGGCAAACGGACCGGACCTCCAGGCAAACGGACCGGACCTCCAGGCAAACGGACCGGACCTCCAGGCTAACGGACCGGACCTCCAGGCAAACGAACCGGCTCCGTTTGCTCATCAGAAGGAGGTTTTTGCTCATCAGCAGCTCTCAGTAAATGATTTCGGATCCTGGACGCCTGCTGGGTGTTTGTAGATGAGCATTTCTATCACATTACAAACATTCCCATCTGCACTCGTTATGATTTGTCTTCACATTGAGCTCTCGGCTTTTATGCTGCAACGTTTTTCACCTTCGAGCTCCAAGAAACACAATGAGCACGTCAGCATTTTCTGACCAGGGAAATGAGAAAACCGGCATGCGATTAATGAAGTGTAACTTTGATGGAAAGCAGGGAGCAGGCAGAGAGCAAAGGTCACAGGTCACATCACCAAAAGAGGAAATAATGACACTTTCTAATGGAGTGTTAATAAACAGGAGCAGCGTGTCGAGCTCGTCTTTTTCTCCGGTTGAAATTCTTTCAGACATTCTGAGAAACAGAGGAGAGACAACTTCATCGTGTTATGAATAAACCAAACGACCCGGCGTCTACATGGAAACACGAGATCATTCATCATGAAGGACTACAGCAAAAAGCCTTCGTATTTCCATAACCGTCCAGAGAAAAAGGATGAAGACGGAGCCAAGATGTGAACTGGAAGAGAAATGATGCAACCTTGAGTTTTTAAATCAGAACATTTTCTGTATTTCCATTGTAAACGTCTGAGGACCAGAGTTCAGCTTCAGTGTGAAGCCGTCACACAGCCGTCTCTCCGGTTCTCCGGCTTCCTCCCACAGTCCAAAAACATGACTGTCAGGTTTCCTGGTCTCTCTAAATTCTCCCTGGGTGTGAGTGTGTGTCCTGTCTGTCTCTGTGTTGCCCTGGCGATGGACTGGTGACCTGTGCAGGTGACCCCGCCTCTCGCCCGGAACGTTCGCTGGAGAGGCAGCAGCTCCTGACCCCACTAGGGACAAGGCAGTTAGAAAATGGATAGTGATGACATAGCAGCAAAATTCATTTTTGTCTTGTGATTAATCTGGCTGACTCTGTAAACATAAGAAAGTTGAGTGGAAGGAAGAATTGTAAGAAAAAAAGGTGCAAAGCAGCAGAGATAAGTGTAGCGTAAACAGGAGTGTGAGCTTCAATAATCTTCACACACAGACGCATCCAGAACATTCCTGCAGTCTGAGCCTTACCTGAGCTCAGGAAGAAAAACTGGACTGGAAGTTTCATTTAGTTTGGGAGCCAAAGTCCCAGATTCTGGAAAAGCAGCAGAAACGTTCACATTCAGGGACGATGTGAGGAACTACGCCACCATCTGGTGGTGCTGGTCTACCAGGTTTTCTAAAGTCTGAAGTCAGAGCGGATCATCCAGGAAGTCTGCTCCATGCTACGCCGCATCGATGCAGTAATTCATGCAAAAGAACAACAGAGCAAAGACTTCTCACAACCTGGACATAATATTCAGCAAGTACAAATATTTCTATTAAAATGGCTTTTAGCTTGTCAGCTGCAACACTGGATTTTACATATTTCCAGTAAAAAGCTGTGATAAAACAGACATTAATGTTACTAAATGTTTATCGAAGCCCGGATGTGAGGCAGAATCGGTTTCTCCGTCTAGTGAGTAAAAGTTTCAGATTGACCGTTTTTCACTTGGCAAAGAAAACAAAAACAACATCTGCTGAGTTTCTGCAGCTTCCAGCAGAAAAGGTCCTAATGGTTCGGACGGATCCAGCAGCTTCTTACAGACACAGCATGAGACTGAATCAAGTGTTCACACCCAACATTTCATTAAACTGGATCCAACAACTACATCACAAAGAGCCCAACTGAAGGTGAAAGCTTTAGATTCTTACACAGGCTGCATAAAAACCTCACTGACTGACATTAAATCGTTTAACTCGCCCCGTTTAAAGGATTATCAAAATAACTTCCATTTGCTAAATGACATGGTTATATGAGGGAAATTATTTTTCTTCTTCAAATTCAGAAGTTTACATACAAATTACTGTGTTTGAATAATTTATGAAAGTCGACAGAATGATGTTGTTTTTAAAGCTTCTGATTATTGAAGTTTATACTGGACTATTGCAGAACATTCATGTTATTAATTAGTTCATTAGTCATTAGTTTAGCTCAGTAGTTCATCTCCTTTACGTTAGTCAGTGAGATGATTTGTTTCTGATTACTCATCATGTGTAGAAGCATAACTCGTTCTGGAATGGGAGATATCGGCTGAATCTTTTGACTGGAAGGTAAATGTCTTGATAAATCCTCGTACTCTGGACAGTTGTGGTTATTCTGGTGAATGTTTGCAACATTTGGTGTCCAGTGAAGTTGAATTTGTTGCGTTATCAGAGTCTGGCGTTTTTGGCTAATTATTCCAGATTCTCTGGATGTTTTTTTTTAACTTTAACTCTTGATTATTACATTAGTAATAAATTATTAATCGTAATTATTAATAGTTATATAACACTGAAACAAGCTGAAACAGATTCATTCTTTTTCAGGGTAAACATGTTCGGATCAGCAGACTTTGTTACATGTGATTTATTTTACTGCTCCTCCTCAGCCTGTTATTAAAAGCTTCAGAGTGACAACGAGAAACGGAGCAGGTGGCAGATTATGTTCCCGTTGAACTGCTCTGGCCCTAAAAACTTAAGATTTATTTCTGTTCTGCTATTTTTTGACTTGCCAACTAATTAGTCATAGAGCTAAAGTCTGAGCTGAGCAGGAGCAGAGTAAGAGAACAAACACCTGCTAGTGGCTTCATGCTGAGAAAAGATCTGCCTGGCTCAGCACAGGCAACAAAACTTTGGATAGAACTAAACATAAATGTGGGGTGAAAACATTAGCGGTAGCTGAGGAGACACACGAGTGTTTGGGACAATCTGTGCAGCTGTAGATAAACTAAAACAGGAGCTGCAGCGACTCAGAACAAAAGATTGACGTTTCTGACAACCAGGATTCAGAAACACTCATGTTCTGCTCTATTCTCTTTATTACTCAGAAAAATACTTTTTCTTTTACTTTGTAAAGTATAAATGACAGACTGTTTATTTCCTACAAGATGTTGAAGCTTTACGGCAAAAGACGGAGATAAAACAGACAACTGGGTCCATATGTTCAAATCTAATCATTGAGAACCAGAGCCAATTTTTTTTTTTTTTTTTTTTTTTGGGAGACAATTTTAGGAAAAACGATCAAGATGGATTATCTTTGATATTTAAATTATTTTTTTTTTCAAACTGAAATGATCCAAAGTTAGAGGAACTCTGCAGGGAGAAATACTTTTCACAGCTCCAGATGATGAACTTTAGTCTGTTTTACTCCCGATGGCCCGGTAGACCCGGTTCTACTGGAACCAGAACATCTGCTCCACCTCCAGCTGCTGTGGTTCTGAGTCAAACCAGCCTGTTCCCCTCCTGGCCTGTGGGGGCGCTGCACCAAGAACCACTGAAGGAAACGACACAAAAACCTCTGAAGACACTGAGAGCAACTTCCTCAACTAAATATTTAGTTGAGTCTAAATAACTCAAATTATTGCTGTGTAACTTTAAACATGGCAGCATTTCCTGAACTTTCTTCATTTGGTCTGATTTGGTTTAAACCATCTTTAAAGCAAAGCAGCAGTTAGAGGAAACAATCCAACCAAATGTGGAGAAGGTCACATTTCACCGTCAGCCCAGTAGAGATGAGGCTCGGCCAGAATTTGTGCTGAAAAAATGTGAACATGCTTCTGAAATAAGCAAACTTCAGTTGATGGAAGAAAAACAAGGAGCCTGCTGAGAGGACGCAATGTGACGAGGTAAGAAGAGGAAAATGAAAAGAGATTTGAGGCAGGAGAAAACCAACAGAGGATAACAGAATAACTGGAACCCAACTGCAGAGCAAAACGAGGCGTTTGCAGGGGAAAAAATTTAGCAAATAAAATCAGAGAATGGAAGCAGGACTGTTTGTTTCTGAGGCAGTTTGTTTTGTGTGCCTTGAATAAGGAAATTGAACTGCAGAATGGATCTGTGGTCCTTTTACAACAAGCTGTTTGACTTAAAGCATTTCTTAAAACCGGCTCAGCACCGAAGCCTTTAATGTTGAGGGAAATGAGAAAAGTGTGACTGAACTCTGTAATTATTGCGAACATTAAACGCTGGAGCTCATGGAAATCAGCCCGACAGACGAACGGCTGCCTGGCTTCATGCAGAGCGTCTTAAAGAGGCTTCAGGACAGAACAGCGCTTTACATTCTGTAATTCAGCAAACGCTTTCATCCAAATGAGAAACAGCTGTAAAGTTTCAGATCTGAATTTCCTGAGCGACTGGCGGGTCGGTCAGCAGCCTGCCAGACCGAGTGGCTGGTTCAAAACCTACCAACGAAAACAATCTGGACCTGAAGGGTTTCGCCATGGAACTGAGATGATGTTCCTGAATGCAGCTTGAGTCTGCATCACCTCTCTGGAAACGACTTTAACTTAGTAGCAACAGGATCCAAAGAGTTCAGCTTTGACTCATCTGACTGCATCGCCAGCTTGTCCAAATCTGCAGCAACACAAGACTCCACTGCGTTTTCATCAGCAGTGGCGTCTCGTGCAGTGGAGTCTTGTGCAGTGGCGTCTCGTGCAGTGGCGTCTCGTGCAGTGGCGTCTCGTGCAGTGGAGTCTCGTGCAGTGGCGTCTCGTGCAGTGGCGTCTCGTGCAGTGGCGTCTCGTGCAGTGGAGTCTCGTGCAGTGGAGTCTCGTGCAGTGGCGTCTCGTGCAGTGGAGTCTCGTGCAGTGGCGTCTCGTGCAGTGGCCTCCGTCGTGGTTGAGTGAATTATTTTCTGGGAAAACCTGCTGCCAGTTTTTTGAACATCCCTCGGTGTTCCTTGGATCTTGGACGGATCTTCTGACTCGTCTGTGAACAGGAACACAAAGTCCTTCAACTCGTTACGAATGTTTTTTAATTCATTGAACAGATCTGAATTTGAACCAAACTGGATTCTATCCAACTGGATGTGAATTGGACCAGTTTGTCCTCTAAAGTGGTGAGATGGATAAAGTGTAACAGTGATGTCAGTCACACATTTTCCATTGAGATTTACAATCCAGTAATCAGAATAAAGTTTCTTGTTCATCATGCATTACTATTCTTGTGATTTTCTTAGTAAAATGATTTATCGTTGCTTTGCTGTTGCGTCTCTGGGGTCTGGTGTCTCATCATACCAACAGCGACACAAACAGTGGAGGGAGGAGACAAATGTTGTTTTTTAACTGGAAATATTCTCATAATTTATCATTTATGTGATTAAAGATGACGATATCTAGGTTTTATGATGTTTGATGTCGCTGCTGTTACATCCTAGAAAATACAGGAGGCAGAAAAACGAGAGGAAGTGGAGCATGAAGCCATGACCAGTCGATCCCAGAACAGGCTAACTAGCTGATAGCGAAGTGCAAATCACAATTTCCTTCAATAAAATGACAAATATTAAATCAATATGAAAAATAACTTTTCAACCATTTTTTGACTATACTTACATTATTTTTAGTCTTATATCAATGAATATGAATTAATATTTACTGTCAACTCTTGAATGAAATCAATAATAAAGGTCTTAGTTCTGTATCGGGGCAATAATAATAGTCTTCCAATCTATCAGACTATCTAGCTTCAAAAACACGACATCAAATCTGCAGAAACACTTGGAGTCCCAGCATGGCGCAGTCAAAGCCCGAGCAGAGAGCCGACGCCAACATGCAGGAGGTGCATCTCCGGTTTGGAGAGAAACGGATCAGCGAGTCTTACAGGTCGGGGTTGTGATTCAGTACCGAGTCGGGCTAAATGTCCAAAGACATTTTCAGGCATCACAGACGAACTGTTTGAGGGAGACAGAGCTGAGTGTTTGTCCTGACTGTGCTGTGAACTGGTCCCATCACTCTTTACAACCCAGTGCTGCTGTCAGTCTGAGAACATAAAACCCACACATGATGATTCCTGGGGTTTGAGGCGTTTCCACCGCGTATCGGGGCGTGACCATGACACGTCTCACTTTTCACAAGGCAGGAAAGCAAAGCAGGAGTCTGAGTGGGCGAACGCGGAGCTCATTCATGCTTCATATTCTGTGTTTGTGACATTTGTGTTAGCAAACCTCTCTCCGCTGTGAATCTTAGGGATGGATGTGTACACGCTCGCCAGCACATGTGAGAGTGTTTGACATTTTCTTATTACCTCACTGTTTGCCTCTGTTTGTTCTGAAGGTGTGAATAAAATGTTTGTCCTGCAAATCCGGCGACTCAGGCAGCATGAGGACGGAGTGAGAGCAGCTGGAGGAGTAAAAGCAAAATATCACAACGATGCCGATTATTGGGTGGATTAAGCAGAAACACTGAAAGTAGATCAAATTAATAAAACACTGAAATTTGTAATTTTCTTTTACTGAAGTATTTTATGTTTTTTGCAGATCGTGGCCGTCTTTCAGCTTTCATCACAACTCTGAATGCAGAGTTTTGTTTTTTTAGACTTTCTGATAATAAAGGTGAACAACATTCCAGCCTGGAGAGAAATAATACATGAAAGCATTTTTATGCATTCTTTATTTTGCAAAGATGATGTTTTTTGTGTCAAGGCAACAACAAATCCATCTGTGGGAATAAATAGTTTTTTTCTGTTCCTAGAAAAGCAGATCATTTCTCTCTGAAGAGTTTTTGTAATAAATAAATAAACTTCCAAATATGGTCAAAATGCTAAGAATGGATGAAAAACTGGTTTATGAATTCTCCCTGCTTTTTCTTACCATCTAATGCTTCTTAATATTAAACATAAATTTCATTGTATTTTATACTTCTATCATGTCCAAATGAATGAAATAAAGCTGGAGTTGTAAGTTGTCTATGGCCTTAAAATATTTTTAATTTTTAAAAAGTTAAGGTTTTTGGTGTCAAGCTTACTTCTATAGTTTTGTAGATTTAAGTTTTGTGAGCTCATGCATTGAATTCTTATGTTTTACTTGCAACAGTTTGTTTATTGAAAAATCTGGCCGTGATCTTTGATTGGCCTATTTAAAGTTCCAGGGATCTCTGAATGTGTTTTCTCCAGCTGGCTTGTTTCTTTTGCACAGTTTGAGATGAACCAATGAGCCAAACACGTCACTGTCTCAGGAGTTTGTCTGACGAAGCGTGTGGCTGCTGCAGCAGCAGCAAACCGGCTCAGAGTCTCTGCTGGAAGCTTGAAGGTTACAGGAACCGGTTTGTCTGCAGCGTTTATCACCTTTTAATTCCACCGGCTCAAACTTCCTGGACAGAATCGATACCTGCCACACATCGCTCTCTTCTTCCTCCTCTCCGTTTTCTTCCTTGACTGGTGTCGGCATAGGAACGTTGCACTTCCTCTAAATTACAGCGTGGCAACCAATCAAACGGGAGCAGTGACCCTGGAGAGGCAGCGATAACAAATCAGCATCAGAGAAGATGTGTGTGTTTTCAGAGGCACGTTTGGACCTTCACCACTTCGGGTGAAAACTTCTGACCGGATCCGACCTGGTCAACGTTTCAGGGTTCTGGTGACCCGGTCCGATCCGTTTCGATCTGACCGTCATGTTCCTATGAGGGCAGGAGATCCACAAATCACACAAACTGTTTTACATCTGGACAACGTCCTCGTGTGTTTCTTCTATAATTTGAAGTTTTAAATGATTTGTATGCATTCCTGAACAAGCCAGCAGTCGATCAGCTGTTTCCTTACTGGTTTTCTCCACCAGTTCAGTTCATTTCATGTCCCATTATGAGCTCATTATTTTTAAATCCTGCTGCTTTTTGGCTCACCAGGTAATGCTGCTGATGCTGAGCAAAGCAGCTGCGTCTAAAAATATCCCATAATAGACACAGCAGTGGGCTTTGACTGTTCCCTGATTTTCAGCTCAAACCTACATATTACTCACTGCATTCATCTGAGTATCTGTAATAACTAGTTTGACCGCTTCAAAGTACGGTGGCTGTTGACAGCTCACACACACACAGATGCAGAGGTCCAGTGTGTGTGTGTGTGTGTGTGTAAATGAAACTGTTTCATCTCTAACTCCACAGCAGGTCGTTTTCAGACAGTTTCCATGAAATGAAACGACTTTCCACCTGCTCACATTTCAGAAACCGCTGCTACCTCCCTGGAGCTGAGGGTCCAGTCAAAGTAAATGATTGGGGTATCAGTGCAGGTCCATATAACGACCCGCTGTGCAGATTTTAAGGTTTGCTGTGAACTCGTAGTGAAGCACCAGGACTGAATCCCGTGGAAACGTTTGGAGCTAACAGCAGAGGAGAACGGGTCCATTAAAGGCCGATCAAACAAACGGGACCAAAAACTTTTTCCATCTACACAAAGATAAACTTAATCCAAAAAACCAAAGAGAATTAACTTCTTTAATGACTCCGTGTATCATCAGTCAATATTGTGTCATTTTCAACGGCACTCAGTTAACATCACTGACATCATTTTCCATTTGATTTCCATTGTTGTGCTTTCATTAATTAGTAACACAGAAGAAACATTACAGGAGAAAATAAATCAATGTCTGATAAAAAAGTGGCATTAAGTAAGAGATCAAAGTTTCAGCAGTTCCTTAATGGGACTGGATATGAAGCCCAGAACGATCTTCTGCTACTGATGTTGTTGAGTTTGACTATTTTGTTTTGCACTGTTGGAGCTAAATACAAGCTGTTATGAACTATGTATTTAAAATGTAAATGAAAGTATTAGTTTATATGTAACAAGTAGAAGTAGAGGCAGAAAACCAGTTACAGCTGAATATAGAAAACAGAAGCAGGAAGATTTTAGCGTTTATTATCAAAGATGAAAAATCCACATGAATGCTCACCCAGTTTGTTGTTAGTACACTTTCCTTCCTCTTGCGCCTCAGATGCTGAAGCCTTTATATATAACACTTTTGAAAGCAGTGGATCTTAAGCTGATTAATTCTGGTAAGTGGAGGAAGCTGCTTTTCAAAGCAGAGCCGATTCGCGGCCTTGTTTTATCTGAACCGCAGAAGAAGATTCCCCAAGTGGGAGGAAACAAAAGCAATCAATAGCTGGCAGAAGGAAAAAGACAAACGAGCAGCTGACTGACCAAATTCATCTTACATCCAACTATCAAGATGTATTTACACTTTATTTATTTCTATAGTAAATTATTCCAGTGTGGGATTTTGCCTTTCATTTATTTACTATTTGCAGAAGAATTTTTCCAGTGATCAGCCCTGCAGGCCTTTAATGAGCAGTAAAGATAAAGAAACTGAATCCAGGAAAACAACAACAAGGACTTTGACTTCATGGCTTCTGCGCTCAGCGTCGCCGCAGCAGCAGCAGCAGCAGCCGCAGCAACCGCAGCAGGCGCAGCAGCAACCGCAGCAGCCGCAGCCGCAGCAACCGCAGCAGCAACCGCAGCAGCCGCAGCCGCAGCAACCGCAGCAGCCGCAGCAGCCGCAGCCGCCACAGCGGCAGCCGCAGCAGCACCCGCAGCAGCAGCAGGCGAAGCCGCAGCAGCAGCAGCAGCTTCCTACAGTAGAACATGTTGTATGTACAGCAGGATTCATCCTGAACACAGCAGCACGTTGCGGTAATTTGGTGACTTTGGCTCATTTAGTTATGACAAAAAAAAAATAAAAAACACTGCTTACAGATAAGTTTTCAGAACGTAATTGCAGAAATATGTCCTCCCAAAAGATTCAGCTTACCACATATAAGTCAGATTCTTAGTCTGGACTTTGACTAGGCCACTGGAGCAACTTGATTTCTCTGTTTTTGTAATCATTGTGCTGTAAATTGTTTGGCATCATCTTGTTGATGGCCCAGTTTGAGTAAAGCTTCAGCATCAGATGCCTCACATGTACAGTGGGGAAAAAAGTATTTAGTCAGTCACCAGTTGTTCCAGTTCTCCCAGTTAAAAAGATGAGAGGCCTGTAACTGACATCACAGGTCGACCTCAACTATGAGAGACAAGATGAGAAAAAACATTCAGAAAATCACATTGTCTGATTTTTAAAGAATTTATTAGAAAATAAGGTGGAAAATAAGTATTTAGTCAATAACAAAAGTTCATCTCAACACTTTGTAATATATCCTTTGTTGGTAATGTCAGAGGTCAAAGGTTTCTTCAGTCTTCACCAGGTTGGAACATCGTTGCTGGAATGTTGGCCCATTCCTCCTCTAACTGAAGGATTTAAGACGAGTAAAGAAGCGAATCCAATGTCTGCCTGGAGTTACTAGAGGAACAAGATGTTCAGAATTCAGAGAAATGACCAACATAGAGAAACCTGAACCAGACTGGACCAGGAAATATCTGAAAACAGATTTTCCAGAGTTTAATAGATGAAATGAGAGGGACTCTCAGCGGTGAGTCAGTAACACAGAGCTCCACCTGCAGCTGGAGGTGGGCTACTGGTATGGGCTACTGGTATGGACTGGTGGGGTTAAAGATTTTGGCTCAAAATCAAGACACTGAATTCAGAAAGTGGTTCAGGAAGAAGTCTGCATCTTTCATAAAAATAATGTCCATGTGCTTCATAAACTTTATCATCTAACATGCTAGCGCGCTCTGCATTATTGGCTGAACATTTATTTCTTCACCTCATCAATCTAACACGTGGTGACAGTGACAGACAGACAAGACGAAGGCCCGTTAATGCAGGCAGCGTGTCGGTGTTACGGCGCTCTCTTCATTTGTGCTGACTAAATCTTCTTACATGACTTCACCGCCTTGCTAACCCAGACAGCTGCTGTCTCTCGCTCAGGAAATGCAGCTAATTTACATTTTCCCAACAACAACTTCTCATTATGTTCAAAGTAATGATTGTTTGTGTATTCTTGCTGTCTCATAACCTCATTTGGCAGCAAATCACACTTTTGGAACAGATGTGAAATTAGTTACAGCAGGATGACAGTTAACCCACAGTGGGACAGAAGAAGCTGAGGATGACTGATGAATCCAGGACGGATGAAGCTGGCGGTGTAGCTGAACATGTAGCAGTGAGCTGACGGTGTAGCAGTGAGCTGAAGGTGTAGCAGTGAGCTGAAGGTGTAGCTATGAACTGATGGTGTAGCTGAAGGTGTAGCCGGGAGCTGAAGGTGTAGCTATGAACTGATGGTGTAGCTGAAGGTGTAGCCGGGAGCTGAAGGTGTAGCTGAAGGTGTAGCCGGGAGCTGAAGGTGTAGCTGAAGGTGTAGCTGTGAGCTGAAGATGTAGCTATGAGCTGAAGGTGTAGCTGTGAGCTGAAGGTGTAGCTATGAACTGATGGTGTAGCTGAAGGTGTAGCAGTGAGCTGAAGGTGTAGCAGTGAGCTGAAGGTGTAGCCGGGAGCTGAAGGTGTAGCTATGAACTGATGGTGTAGCTGAAGGTGTAGCCGTGAGCTGACGGTGTTCAAGATGGAAATGAATTTGTGAGAATCTTCCCTCTTGTGGAATTCCAGCTGATTCTGTGTTGCAAGTTTTAAGTTGTTTGATGATTAATGTGAAACTCAAACGGTAAATGTTTGCAAAATCAAAGATTTGATGCAAACAGTTCAGCTTCTCCATACTGAATATTAAACTGAAATTGATGTCACTGTTCTATAAATAGAATGAAATTAGAATTTTTAATTGCTGAATAAATGGTGAAATCTGTGATCAATCAGTGAATTGTTTTTATTTTTTTAATTTTTATTTTCAATAACTCTTTTATATCAACACACACATATGTCCACCTTTGTCACATCTCACCATTCACATCTTAATGTTCGATTTTCTTAGATCATTTTAGACATTTCACCTACATCAAGCATAAAGGCTGTTTAATTCAGTCATCCAGGAACTACTGATGGAAAAAATAAAGAAAAACAAATAGAAGTAAACTTCCTTCAGATAGACATTAAGATAAATCCATATTGTTAACATCCATGGATCTGTAAATCACAATGATTGAATTGGGATTATTTTAATGAACCAAACTAAAGTGAATCATATGAAAACATTTGTTCAGTCAGCTGACATCACAAAGAGGCACATCAGACGTGTCTGTCCTCTTCTACCCTAAGATGATAGAAGATTTGTCTCAACTACTGCGGCTAATCGAACTTTGCACCTTGTTTCTCAGCCACAGTGACTGAAATGAAAGATAACCAGACCAGAAAAGGAGTTTTCAGCATTATTACAATCTTTCTGCTGTTTTTGTTGCTAATATTTCTGAGTCTCTGGGAAAATTCAAAACTTTACATTTATAAGCAAAAAGTCAAACTGTTTATTCAGGCGACTGACTCAACTTTCATTCCTTTAAATTCACCAATAAATTAATTTCCCTCAAGTCAAGTTTTTCTGCACAGTAAAGGTTTTCTATCTATATTGTTTTTTCTTAATGAAGAAATGCTAAGTGGCCATATTTCCAATCTTCTACTACTAAGGTGACTATTACACATAATCATGTTCAGATAAAACAATATTATCCATCCAGTTTGTTGCATAAATGGGACCAGGGTTCTGCTGGTCTGCGGATTAAAGCCAAGCTAATCCCTGGAGAGGCTGATGGTCTGTTATTTCTATCAAACCTCATTAGGATTTTTCTGAAAAGTTGAATATAAAAAACATAACATTTGTATCAATTATCACAAGTCTTTGTCATCCTGCTGCTAACTGACTGTGGCCCCCAAAGGCAGCCATGCAGAAAAGCAGATATAGACAATGGATGAGTGAGTGGATGGAAGAAGACTGTAGTTCATCTTAGTGACAGTCATGACAAACCTCCATGCAAACACCTATTCACTGCAGAAGTCAGCTTGAAATGAACAATTATCCCAACGTTCATATTTTTGAACTGACGTGAAAATAATACCCTGGAGAAAACCTGCGAGGCTTGGAGACAGCAGCAGTCCTTCGTACAGAGAGGCGCGGCGCTCAGAGCATGATGCGGCAGTCGGCACAATACAGGTTAATTAAATCAACCGAACAAAACAAGAAGGAGGGCAAAGAAAAAAGCTGGATTGTTCCTTTTTAAACCTGGTGTAGCTGCATTTAGACAACTGGAAGTAACTGAACTCAGTAGAACTCATCCAGGATTTGGGTTCTGCAGTACTTTGGTCTGCATGCAACATTAAACCATAAACAGGCAAGTATTTACCTCTTCAGAATACTCTCCGTATCTGCGCCTGCATGTTAATATAGATTTTTTGCCAGGTGCTGTTTCAGACTTGCTGCTTTATCTCAAGCGGTCCAAAGCATCAGCTGACCTCAGTTATCTTTACTTTTCTCACTGTTCAGTGGCCAAAACGAGAGGCTGAGATTGAAAAGGTTGTTCTAAGTACACATAGAGGTTTCTGTATTTCCCATGTGATTGCTTCAGAAGCAATCTCCTGGAAATAGATTTCTCACCTTGTATGTTAGCTGAGATGATGAAGGAATAGCAATCTGATGCTGTTCAAACTGTAAAGGAATCGTTTGAAAGAAGATGGATCCAGTAAAGAGCAGCAGAGGATGAATGCATGAATGTTTCATCGCTGAGATGCACAGACAGTACTGGTGGAACTAAAATCTATTTTCACGTTTGGGTTTGCATGAAGCTGGGTGGTTTTGCCATGCCAGTCATGGGTGACCCAAATCCAAAAGTCGTGGGTTTATGATGCAATAGTACGTTCAGATGTTGGACTGTATAAGCAGACGATGTCATGTTAACTGTAACCTGGTGGCTCAGATCAGCTGCAGAAAAACCTAGTTTTTAATATAGATTTTTATCCCAAGTTCCTCTTTCTGAGAATATTACTGACGAATAATCGAGACGCTCTTCTGATAATCTGAGGAGATATTCCTGCTGTGTGGTGTGTTGACCTCAGGTCACCCAGGTTAGAGATCCCAACCAGACCTAACCTGCCTGAGCTCCTCTGGACACGAAGAGGCGGCTCTCCTACAGGATGAGGAACCTTTCAGCCGTCCTCTGACGGAGAGCCCAGACACCCTGAGGACGAAACTCCTTCCACCCACCTGCATCCATCATCGGATTCTTTTGGTTCAGCTCTGCACCACGACTGCCTGGCCCAGTGCTCACACCACTGCAGACGCTGCACTAATCTGTCTACTTATCTCCATTTTCTCCTCAGACACCGAAACTCCTCCACCTGGGGCAGGACCTCTTCCCGACCAGAGGAGGCGCTCTCCCGTTCTCTGGCTCATGACCATGCTCTGGGTTTGCTTCTCCACACTCAGCTGTGATCATCACAACGTTTTTACCAGTTGAACTATTAACTAAAGATGTGATGTTTCATGAGGAGGACAACAAACAGCTACATTTGAACCTGCCAATATGTGCAGAGCAGTTTGATCAACGTTTCTGGGTATGAAGTGAACCTGTTTGTGCTGAAGTGCCTTGAGGTGATATTTGCTGTGAACTGATGGTGTATTAATGAGCTGAATTACCAACACGGGTGTTTAAATGTTTCTGGTCTGAGTTGTAATAAAGATCTGCCACCAGGATTCATTGGTTGTTTCTGCGCTGCTCAACTCCTCCTGAAAGCTTTTATTTGGAGTTAGAGTCATCTCTCCTCTGAGGTACCGCTATCAGCTTGTGTATGTAAGAGTTGGCTTTTGAATACTGAAATGGGAATGATAATATTAAGACTAAATGTCAGGCTATAAAATAGTAATACCTCCAGCAGGATTTCTCCTGCCTCAATGCCCGACGCCCCAGTACGTCTCTGGATGAGCTCCGTAGCTCCATAACTGCAGTATTCATTAGTCATATCGCTGCTTCCCCAAAGAGCTGGCATGAGAAACTGGGATGGGGAAGAGAAAGATGAGAGCAAAGGAAGAGGTGAGGATTAGTGAATGACCGAAGTGTGAAGGGTGACCCCGTGCTGCTTCAGGTAAATGTAAAGACTGATTTAATGAATGTCTAAACTGTCGACTCGTTCACATTCCTGCCTCACGCCCTCTCCGTCATGAATTTTTCAGCTGGGTCTTGTTTTGGGGAGGGGGTTATTTTGCTCAAAGGAGAAATTACGATAGATTCCCCAAACCATTTTTCTCTCATCAATTATTCAGATGTGACCAGGCCTCATTATGCAGGAAAATGTTCTCTGCTCGCTGAACCAAGTGCTGGCTGTGCAAGTGTGTGTTTACATCCACTGTGTACAGTTTAATCCCAGGTGATGGACGAGGAAAGTGTGTGTTATCACTTGTTTTTTACTGCCGTTGCTTATGTGCTGGTAGAAAAACAGTTCTGATGTGCAGATACATACTGCAAGTCCTTGGTAAGAGGAATGTCTTGTTTGTTTCAGCAGAACAGATTAACAGTGGCAGCCTGAATGATGTAACATTTAACGCTTATTTCATGTTGTAACTCAATCATAATTACACTCAAGTCGATATATTAACGGAGCATTTAATGACCGCAAAGTTCAGGTCTCCAAGTCAGGCTAGATGAAAACAAAGTATATGCAAACTTTTCTTTATTAAACGCATACAATCCTGATCTAAACTATCCATGCATGTGACTCGAAAGCTAATCTGCTTTTTAAGCTAATCAGGCTCCCATACTTCTTACTGACATCTTTTGGCCTAGTTCAGATACTTTGCATATAGTGGTTATATGTGTGCTTACTAAAAACATATAACTAAATTACACACATTTTTCAAGAATAACTTGATCGTATCATTTCTTAATCTCATGCCATGATATGCAGATGCTCGGTTTACACCGATGAAGATCCAGTCACTCCAGGAAGCCCAATGTTTTATGTAATCCAAAATCAAATAAAAACTCACAGACAATCTCCACAAATATTACAAATGGCATGTGGTCCCTGGCTTAAACTAATCTTATGTGAATTGGGCTTCAGTTCAGATGCACCAAAAAGAGACATTTATAAACGTCAGATGGCTGCAGAGAAGGATGGACACACTGACTGACCCAGCCAGTTTCTACTGCGAAAAGCTGGAAATGAAAACCTGTCTGTACTTTGCAACATCAGTAGAGGTTATTTAATCCTCACAGGGATGACATGCATGGATACCAAGGTGATTCTGAGGTTCAGCACTCATTATATGACAGCTTGAATTTCCATGTTATTTTCCCTCCTGCTCACATACGCACTGCCTTCGTCTGAACTTCTCATGGAGCAGGGATGGATACTGATGTGAACCTCTGGTTTCTACCAAGCTGATGCACATCCAGGCCTCCTGAGGATTAGAAAAGCAGGCTGCGTCTCATCCAGCATGACGCTTTAGGGCAAAACTACACTTAACGGAAAGGTAGAGATGCCTCTGCAGGATATTAAAAATAAAACAGATCAAGACTTCACACACACACACACACACACATATCTAAGATATGTGTGTGTGTGTGTGTGTGGGTGTGCGTGGGGGTGGGTGTGTGTGTGTGTGTGTGTGTGAGAGTCTACACTCCAATTAATTCTGTGATGGTAATCAGGCTGCACAGGCCTGATTAGTATGGTTGTCATGACAACACTCCTGGGATCTGACAAGTTTTTTGGGATGCATTGACATCATGGCCCTTAACCTGACTGACTGAAAGATTAATAACCAGATTAGGCTGTAAAGTGAATAGTTGTAGAATGAGTTCTTGCCAAACAAATATTTTCATGAGCTGAACAAAGTCTGAGGCTCCATGACGCCAAGATTCCTGCCACGGTCAGATCAGAGGACCAACGCCATCTTAGGGACACCAGGATATGGTTGGCAGTCTGGGTTACGGGCCTGTTCACTTCTCTCCTCAGTCCTTAATCTCCTCCACCAGAGGGCGCCACTGGAGAGTGGACCCCTCTCATCAAGCCTTATGATACAAATTAAGAGGCTGAAAGTCCTTTGGCGCTTGAGGCTGAAGTTCAGGCAGCAAGTCTTGATGCTGGATTCCAGATTTTTTTGGTTTTTTTTGCTGAAATCCATTTTTTCCTGCATGGTCGCATGTGCAGAACCGTGTAGACGTAACACGGTACCGCTCTGCTTAGGGAAGTGATGATACCGCTCTGTCGACTGATTTCAGTTCCACATATTGAAGTGGCACAAACTGGATTTTTTTGGGATGAAATGATCAGAACTGGGCTGTTCAGACGGCAATGAAAAAGTTGGATATGGGTCAAATTTGCCTGCTGGGAGAACAAAACTTGAGTGTTGACATAATGTGGTTAACTCTGAGGTCCATTTTGAATTTCTCTTGAACTAACCAGTTCCTAGACTTGCCTTTCCTTGTGATCGTTAAAACCAGATCCTCTGGGCGACTTCCTGGCTCCTTCGATCCCTGCCAAGCCCTCAGTGAACCAGCTTATCTACCCCCCAGCTCCTCTTCCTCTTTCTGCTTTTGCCTCTATGAATCTGTCTCCCCTCCAACAAACTCAGTTCATCAGCTCCAAGTTTCACCAGAACTCCAGTCCATTCCTGTTCACCTGCGCTGCTCTGGCATCACAACCCACAGATCATCTCTCAACTTTCAACTCGCCTCTTCCTGGACCTCCACCTTTAATTCCTCACCATCTCCTTCACATTTTAAATCTCATCAGTTCCCCACTTTGTGTCAAAGTGTTTGATTCCCTGCAACATCAAACCCTCCCAGATCAAAACCCCTCATTTCATTACAAATAAGCATTAACTTTCCACTAAGAGCATTTTGAAATTGGGTCAGAAATTTACCCCAAAAAAAACAACAACAACAAAAAAAACGTATTATTCATGCAGCGAATCTGCATCAAACTCCTATTTATTTTCTGTGAGTAGAAAGGAGAAGATCTGAAAGTGAAGCAACAGCCACTGAAGTGCTGCTGCCTGTGACACCATCAGACCTCTGAGGTGCACTCAACCCTGTGGAGTGGACCAGAGAAACAGCTCCTGCAATCAGAAGAGTCCTCCTTCCTCCTACTAACATCCATGCAGTCTTAAATATCAAGCTGCTCTAAAGTAGAGCTCTTCATTTTCCTGTTTACTTAAAACCTCATCAATTACAAAAGCTACCAAGTGAGCAGAGGACTAAGAACTGGCGCCGTGCCGCTGATGGAAGCAGGACCAACAGCTTTGGCACCAAATAAAACCTGATTTATGCAGCAAATAATAAAACGGAAAGTTGAAATCAAAGAGTTAAGATGTTATTTTTAGTTTGGTTTTGCATTTATACAACTTAACTTTTCTTATTACAATACAATTATTCACAAAATCCGAATGGTTCTATTTTACATATTGAATTGCTTTCCTAATGTTTCTATATAAATAAACTTCATGCAAGCAGCTGCTAACATCAGCATTACCAGTCTGTCTAATCTAAATACATATTTTAGAGCCAACTGTCAGATTTAGTAAATCTCAATCTTTTTCTAAAATACATAAAAACGTTAAACCCAGCTGCGCTGCTGCCACTTCCCCGCTGCGTTCTCCCCAGTATTCACATCACATCTAGTATCTGTGGGACTGATTTGATGGTTAAAAGCCGCAGCTCAGAACAATTTATTCATTGGAGCTCATTTGAGGCTCTTGAGACACTGAGGGTGAGGTTTTCTTAAGCTCACAGCTTCTTCAAATAAGCTTTTTCACACATAGAAGCTGAATAATATATTATGTCACTTCAGTCAAAAGTGTTGCATCAGAAGAGAAGAATGTCACATCGCTCTCAGCTGCGTAAACGCAGGCGGCTGAAAGTGAGAGGAGCTTCTGTCAAGGGATGAGACTGGATTTCCTCTACAAAGAAGAATAGAAACAAGCCAATGCTCTGAGCCTTTCAGGCACATTTCCTTCAGAAGCCTTTTTGAAATGCATCATCATTTATTTTCTCCTAATTGTTTTCCAGGAATGGCTCTGATCCAGCTCGCCCAGTCGCTGCACGTGTTTGTGTTTTGCTTTGTCGCCGTCCATCTCTGTGGCTTGTTGAGATTCTGGTCATGCGCCTGGAAGGTGTCAGGATACGGAGAGTCACTAAACAAACAGACGGACTGTTAATTTCCCTCCGCCGGGCGCAGACTGCGAAGGGCTGAAGTCTGGTCCTGTTTGGGCCCAGACCAAAACGCCGTCACCTTTATTAGCTTTGTGACCGCATCAATATGTCTTTCTCTCCTGGAGTTCAGGCTTTCCACTTGGACATGTTTTCCTATTCTATCCATTTCCTTCCTCTGCTTGCTCCTACTAAGCTAAAAATAAATCTGGACACATTGTTTATTAATATTGAATTGAATATGAATGAGATGGGAGGGATGAGTCAAGCTGAGTTGGAGGATCCTCTCATGAACTGAGGAAATAGATCATTAAAATCTGCAGTCATCAGACCACATCTGCTGGAAACCGTGACTCTTGGTAAAGTTTGAAAGATGATATGAAGATGATGTTCTGGACGCATATTGACTTTTGACTCCCTGTTGTAAGTTCATTTAACATTTAATGCAAAATCACATAGAAGGTCGATTTGAGGGTTTGAATCTCTGGTTTTGTTTCTCTAACACCGACACTGCAGCATTGACTCTCCAGGATGTTTTACAGACCTTAAGAAGGCAAAATGTCCTGAATCTCCTCCAGTTAGATGTTCCCGACAGATTCTTTGGATACCTCTTTAAATCCCAGAGCAGAATCATAAACCAATGAGACAAAAGTCCACTTGAATCCTGGTTCTCAGTGGGGAAGAAAACAGACGAACCAGCGAAGGAAAGAGAGGATGAGAAGCAAAGGGAGGAAGTGACGAAAGTATTTATGGACACGAATGACCTGAAAACATTTCAGTCCTGCCTCTGAGTAACTATAGCAACACCTTGTAGTTTCTTCCTCATTGTTGTCTTTTTCTGTTCTGCTGCATTTGTCTCATATACAGAGTAACATCCTGATAACTGACAGCAGCCATTGTAACTGCATGACACAGAATGGATCAAACTAATGGAGGTGTGGGATTTTCTGGTGTTTCCTGCCAAGTTGAACCAAGTCCACCATTATTAATGATTGTAAAATTTCCAGTCAATTTACGCCTCGTTCACTGATGACAGAAAGCTGGAAAATTAGTGAATGAAGGAAGTTGATTGGGAGTTTGGTCAAAAGATCAGAGAAAATGTGAAAACAGACATAAATGAGCTGGTCAGGCTGCAGCTACACAACGATATGCTGACTGACCAGGGATCATTTTACTGGATGAGCGAATGAGGAATCAGTTCCTGGTACATTGAATCAGTTCCTGGTACATTGAATCAGTTCCTGGTACATTGAATCAGTTCCTGGCACAGGAGCTGATTCAATGTACCAGGAACTGATTCCTCAGCAGACTAACAGCCCCTCAGACCTAAACAGAGTCTTTGAGGAATTAAGGATCTTCATTTTATTGATGGACTGGGACAAATACTGTGTGCAGCAATCAGCCCGTTTCCCAACCTACACACAAACCTCAGTATTGATGCTTCGATGCTTCATCAC
This sequence comes from Girardinus metallicus, assembly GCA_903067095.1. Classification (NCBI taxonomy): domain Eukaryota; kingdom Metazoa; phylum Chordata; class Actinopteri; order Cyprinodontiformes; family Poeciliidae; genus Girardinus; species Girardinus metallicus. The sequence continues at coordinate 37,281 of CAEGAE010094849.1, forward strand.
CCACATGAACATCCACCAAACAAAGCTCCAATAAAACAGCCTCCTCACATGTCCAGGCTTTCCTCCCAGTAATCGCTGACAGCCATGCTCAGGAACGTGTCCAACGCCTCGCTCTGGACTTAAAGGTGAGCGACTCGAGCTTAGGACCGATACGCCAGTTATCCAGCTTCACGAGCAGACTGATGGATTAGTGTAAGTGCCAATCAGCTGTGGCTCTAATCCAGATAAACGTCTCATGGGACGGAGAAACTCTGAAGTTGCTTTCAGTGCATCATTGACTTCATCTTAAACTATCGTCTTACTTCCTACCTTCAAGTCTCCTGGCTTAGTTACTGAACACTGATTCCATCTCAAACACGCTAATCAGGTCTTTGCTACTTTTCACTGAAGTTATTTTTACAAGCATCTGTTTAAATAACTTAATATGGTGGCTTTGAGACGTTTTTATGTCTAATGTAAACAAGATCCAGTTTCGTGTCTTCAGTGGACATTCGTCTTCAGTCTGACAAACAGAATCTGAGTTTTCTGAGAATACTCATCCAACAGAACAGGTTTGGCTGTGGTGGAACAGAAGGTTCTCATGATGGATGCCATCATGTCGATATGGAGCCAAACCTCTTCAGTAGAGATTTGTCTTCAGTCTGATAGACAGGATGGTGATAACACCGTCGAGTCGTACAATCTGTCACACAGATTCAAAAGTTTATCCAGCATGTCAGAGAGAATTACTGTTTTTTCAGATGTTTGTCATCTAATGAAAGTCTCCAGAGTTTAAGTAATTAGAAATCTTTCGTCTTTATACCACAGAATCATGTCCAGCAACAAACTCCAAAGCACATTGTCTTAATTAATGTGATGTAAATCATAATAATACTGAAGTTATTGGTTCCAGATGTAAATGATGAAGTAATTTTTCCTTTAGACGTGTTGTTGAAATAAACTTTAAACAGAAACTCCCAGTAGAAGTTTTCCCCAGTGTTCAGGTTTCAGTAAAGTTTTGGTCAATATTGTGTCCCCTCGCCCTGAAGAGGCCAAACCTCTGAATTTCCCTCTCATAAAGCTGCTACCCAGCTTTAGCGTGAACTCCTGCTGGTCCTCTGAGGCATAACGAGTTACTTAGAGACACCCGAGGTAAAATGAAGAAGATCCAGGCCAAGCAGTGATGGCCTGGATCTTCAAACTGCCTGAACGCAGCAGACTGTGTGACAGCGGGAGCTTTTCACTGCTTCAGCCTGCAGAGAGACGTTTCAGGCTCAGGGTTCTGCCTCCTCTCCTCTTCTGACAGGATGATGAAGGCTTCATCTGGCACATCAGCACAGGTCGGGCCGCTGAAGGACAACTCAACGTGAAGGGGTTTTTTCTCTACATTTGAGGTTTGATTTAACAGTTTAAGGTTTAAAATGATATGAAGGTTTTTAGTGAACAGTCGAATCACCTCCTTAAATCCTGCCTTCACTTCTGAAAGGAGACGTTGAACTCAAGCTTGTACAAAAAGAAATCTTCAAAAATAAACAGCAAGCCAGAAATTATTCACACCTAGAGCTGCAACTAATAATTTTAGTAATCGATTATCCTGTCGATTCTTCTGATCGATTAATCGAATAAAAGAAATTCTGCAGATTTTTCATTTAACCACTAAAGCCCTTTAATAAAAAATTTGAAATGCATTAAAAGATGCAAACAATTCAACAGGAAGCAACTGTAAAGAAAAATACTAATTCTGTAACATTTTCTTTCTTTAGATATTTTCTAACAAAGTCAGAAACTATTTAATTTTGCTCCACTTATTTAAAATTTTTAAATCACATATTTCTGACAAAATACAACAGAAATATTTTAAGTGGTAAATGTACAAAATGTGTCTCCACTATTCAATGGTACTTTTTATCTTTTATTTAATAAATAGTGGATATTTTTTCTAGAAAATATGTAAAAAAAAAAATTAAAAAAATCTTAAAATATCAAATTTAAGACTAACATCAAAGAATTTTTCTGTTCTGTTTTTTCTAGAAAAATATTGTATTTATACTAAAAATGTTTTAGTTTTTCATTGACAATATAGTTTTTATCTACGATGGCCCTGATGCGTCTTGGTCACGTAATATTAAAAATATAAAAAGTACGGAGTCTCTATAAATTTTGAATAATTACAAAAATCAGAGTGGTAAATCCTGTCCTAGATCTCAAACAGAAAGTTAAAGTGTTCATTGTGTGACTATTGTCTGTTTTTGGCTCAGACGCCACACCGAACAGCCTGTCATTTTATAATCGAAAGTATGAATAAGGATTTAGTTTCATATTGGGAAATAATTCTCTAGGCTTTCACAGCTATGCAACAAATACTGTAAATTTGAATAAAGTTTTTTATTCAAATTCTGTAAGTTCCCTGTGATGACTTTTAAAACTGACCCACATATTTATATTCAGATGTTATGGTTTAAAAAAACAAAGCTGTAAGTAAATCAACACTTAGTTTATTTTACTTTCAATCTTTTCACCTCATGTTAAAAAAAAAAACAAGCCTAATAATAAAGAATAAAAATGAGATGAAAGATATTTAAGAAAGAGCCTGAAGATACATGCAGGGAGATTGACTGAATGATGGAACAAGACCTGATGCAGCAGAAATATCAGTCCAAGTTTCCCTCCAGCTGCTTAGGAGGGACTGCAATGTCCACACACACACACACACACACACACACACACCAGACAGCCAATTCTGTTGATGGCTGACAGAGATACTGCAATGCAGAGAGAAAGGGAGAGATGAAGGGAGGGAGGAGAAGGACTAAGAAGGTGAGAAGAGGAGCGAACATTAGGAAGGAGTGAGAGGCAGCGGACTGATAGAGATGGAGATGCGCTGAATGCTGGAACCTGAAAGGAGACGGTGAACTGTGAAGGTCTTCTGCTAACGACCATGAAGGATCTGCTGAGATGAAACCAACAGCAAAGCTACAACAACCAGGCTGAACTGCTTCGAGCCCCCAGAACTGAACGCTGCTAAAAGATTTGGGTCCGTCTGGATGTGAAGGCCTCCATCGTGAGAACCTTCTGTTCCACCTCAGCCCAAACCCGTCCTGTTTATTAGTGTTCTCAGAGGACTCAGATCTTAGTTTCGGAGTGATTCATTCAGCTTCTGAGTGACTCTGAGGAGATGACAGAAATCTTAGTGAGGTGTGGTTGACCCTGTTGCCATGGGTGACGCTGCCTTCTAGGCGTTGTGATTGGTTCTTGTTCAGTGGCGGTCGGCTGCATTACCGCCACCAACTGGTGAGAAATGTGGGCTAAATGTCAGCCGAAAAACCCCAATTCATATCCCATCATCCACATGACTGGAAAACGGTTTGGTGACTTTTACTTACCAAGTCCTTCTGAAATAAATCAGTATGTCTAGTTTTAACTGACTGGTAGATCATGAAGCAAAAAAAAATAAAATCTATCTTTTTGTCTTTAAACTGTGGTTTGTTAACGCAGACCAAAAGTGTCAACGGCTGTAGAGAAGCAGCCGCGCCCCTCTGGGATGTGCAGAGCAGAAACTTCAGCCCGGTGTTGCTTCAGACTCTGAGTTTGTGCTTCCAGTCCCAGCAGAGCGTTTAATGGTTGGAAAGTGCGTTTGGAGACACAATGGTGAAGAAGCGCTGAGTAAGACTGTCCAAGACACGAGAGTCGATTTAATGCTTGCATTTCAGAACGTGACTTGCTGAGCTTTCAGACCATCACTTCAGGTTTTCTGCTACTCAAGAAACGAAATGCAGTTCAGTTTGAAATCCAAGTGAGACGTTAAACATTGTCTTTTATTCCTTGTTCTTAATCACTTAATGTCCTAAAATAGTTAGATTAGATTAAATTCAGTAAGGAAATCAAAGGGTTGCTGTTTGAAGTTAAATGATCGATCTTGTTGCGTGTGATTATTGGCTGATGTCTGTATGCAGAAACAGAACGACTCCAAACATGAAGCTCCAGATCTGAGGACGACATTAACTGACCCAATGCTGCAGCATGAGGATCTACTGACTGTTTATTCATTTATTTGAAAAAAAAAAACAGGATGAAAGTTTATAGTAGCTTAACATCATGTTAATTTAAGAGTTGTTTATCCTTTGCAGCCAAACTGTAAAGTTAATCTTGAATTATATATAAAAATCAACCATTTTTAACCAAATTTGATGATTTGTGAAATATCTCAAGGTTTGTTTAGCCAAGATTCTAAGATGTTAAAGAATATTTCTTCTAAAAACATCTTTTCATCCTATTTCATTAACAGTTATTACAAATTTACCCAGAATCAGAAATTTCCAGTCTTCACATCTGTAAGTTATTATGATGAGTGGAAAATCAACTCCTGGGTCAAATCATGACCCATCCTGGGTCCATGAAGCTTCTGCAGAGCCTCAGTCTGTTCTTGATGTTTCGATGCTGTTTTCTCCTTTCTGGACCTTCGTAGATTCCCTACTGGGAGGTTTTCCATCCTGTCCCTCAGCTTTTAGGCGTCTCCCTGGTCCAACACACCTGAACCAAATGACTGAATCACCTGCTCAGTTTGCAGTCAGGTTCTCCAGAGTCCTGCTAATGACCTCCTTATTGGACCTGGGTGTGTGGAAGCAGACTCATCTAAAAGTTTTAGGGCTGGAGCCATAAAGCCTCTAAATTATCCAGAAACTGTTTAGTCAGCTGGAAACTTCTTAGCAGCAGTGAATGTAAATGTAATTTATCTAAATGCAATTCTTTACATTTACATGCAGAGAATTAATGGCTGCAAACTTTCCTCTGGAGGAAACAAAGACGATGACTTCAAGCAGATCTGCTTCTTTTAAAGCAATCAGTCTTTCATCAGGATGACATTAGCTGATCACTTTGAGCAGAGAAACGGGTACTTAGCTTTAGTGGCTTATTATGATTGTGCTATAAGGTTAGGGAGAGTATGAATCATTTTGGAAAGAATACATGACAACGCTACATGACAATCAAAAAGTTTCAACCATCAGGGCAAAAGCTGAAGCAGCAAAGTCTACAAAACCAAAATTTAAGTGATGATGCTTTTTGAAAACAAACATGTGAATAGAAAATGTTAAACCATTGAGACTAGGTTTTCTGCTGTAATAGTTTTCTCATCTTTGAAGATCTAAATTGAAGTAGAAACTGATCAAATCCAGAAAGGAACTGGCCTCTCTCCCTCTCTTGGCTGGATGAGATCACAGGATCTGCAGATCCATGATGTCTGAAGGAAGCACTGCATGTTTCATTTTACCTTATTGAATCCAGATAAACAGAAAAAACACAGCGCTGGCTCTTTCTCCACTGCTGCAGCTTTTTTTCATCGTCTCCGTCTCTCTTTTGGTTCTCGTCACCTCGACTTGCTCACAAGCAAAGCCACATTTCCTTTCATGCGGATTCACAGCCGACGTAACTAATGCCGTTTGGTCAGAAGCTCTGTGTCCATCCTGCTCCCTGCTGCATGATGATCAGTAATCTGATGATCTGGGCTGTCAGTTTTAACTGTGTGTGTCATCAATTTACAGCCCTGGAGGAAGAGTTTTTACATGAATCTATAAGTTTGATTGATGCCCTCCTGTTATTGGCAGCAGCGTTTGACTATGAATGGGTGTTCTCAACATCGTGTTGAGAACACCATGTTACAAGCCAGTAAATCTGTGTGTGAATAACAGGGATTTATGAGCTGTAACGTTTTTAAAAACTGCAGATGAGATGAAGTAAAAACCAAGACAGAGGGGAAGGCTTTTGGAGACTTGATGGATCAAACATTTCATCTTCAACAACTCAGACTTTGGTCCTTGTGTTTATATTGTAGAGCTGAACCTCCACAGAGTTTCAAACCAGATTTAACATTCAGCTCACATCTTCAAGCACGACTCTCTGAATCCGAACACGGAGACTGAAGCTGAACAGCAGAGTCAGAACACGGTGTTTGAAATATAGACACAGAGGACAAAGAATCGGTCTGCTGGTGGATTCATCTGTTTAAAAACCAACGAACAAAGACCGTTTCCTCCGCTACAAAAGTATTCAACAGGAGTAAAAGGAAAAGAAAAATCACAAATATTTCTCTGCACTTCAACAACTGCATTTCATTCAGATGAAGTCACGTGACGCATTTTAAATAAAAACTGATTCTCCTGTTTTACATCCATTTATGGTATTTTCACACCTGTTAGTCCAGTAGACCCAGTTCTATTGGAACCAGAACTTCATCATCTGCTCCACCTCCAGCTGCTGTGGTTCTGAGTCAAACCAAACTGTTCCCCTCCTGGCCTGTGGGGGCGCTGCACCAAGAACCACTGAAGGAAACGACACAAAAACCTCTGAAGACACTGAGAGCAACGTCCTTCTTCAACAAAAGAAAACAGAAATGGAGTGGCATCAGATTTTAGCCAAAGACAAGGATTTCTCTTATCTTTGGCTAAAGACCACGAGTCGTTACTCCTCGCATTTACCCAGAATGCTTTGTGTAGTCTGCATCCTCCTTTTGGGGCGGTCTCCGGTCCACTTGGCATTCGCTTATGCAATCAAACTGCACCAAGGTTTGTAGTCGGACCACAGTTAACTTTTTTTTGGTTCACATCAAAGTTCAATTAAGCATTCACACCTCACCAAACAAACCGCACTTTCTAAGCAAACGACGTGGAGTTGGATTAATGTGAAGTGATCAGGGCTGGGATGAATGATGGCAGAGTTTAGATGCCTTTTCACATTCTGCACACATTCTGTTAAAGGACTGAAGCTTTGAAGGGGGTTCAAGTCCACCTACCACTATGACAACCCCGACTCGCCGCCAGGTAAGGTAGTAAAAACCGAATCCTCCGACTTCTGCAGGTGTAAGCCCTCAGTCAGAGCACCAACTGCAGCTCCTTCAGTAGCTTGTTCTCCTGGCAGAATGCTAGAGCTTTCAGAAATTAAGAATTATTTCAATCCTCACTAATGCAGAAAGGAGTGGGAGGCGCTTTAAAAACACTTTTAAACATTTCCTTTTGAATGACTTTGAACAACGCCCACCTGAGCACCTTCAGCTGGCGTGGTGCTGTTGCTTTATGTCTGCAAGTTGCAATGCTTGATGCTTAGCAGCCTGGGCCTCTAATCAACATGTTTTTAAGATTCACCAGTTTGTTCAAAGATAAATCCTCCAGCATGTTTAAACTGTTATCAGTTGATCTCAGGATAATTCATTTGCTGTTTGTGAAAGTCTTGAATAAACTGTTTTCAGGTCCTACATGCTGCCAGCCTTTAACTTTGACTCAGCTGTGGATTTTCTAGAAGCGCTTCAGTTGCTCCCTCCTTTTTATTTCATTTTTACATGTGGAAAGTTTTTCACCTACATTATACTTCATGAAGATGTGGGAAGGAAGTCCTCACCTCTCTGTCTTCTTGTCTTTGATTGAAGCTTTTCTGTCAGCAGTGAAGGGCGGTTCACTGGCCTCATTCATCTCCCTGAGTCCTTTAACAGTTTCACACTTTCTTACTCTCTTTTTCTCTCCCCAGTCACTTTTTCACTCCCGTCTGCTTAGTCAAAAGCTAGCAAACCATAAGGTTCATTGTAATACTCATATGTATCAATATAGCGGCCCCTCTAACACGAGTCTCTCTGGCAGTAAGATTGACTCGTAAGAACTCCGAGGTACAACTTGTCTCAAAGGCTTTTTTGCCCTGAAAGTCTTCATGGTGCATTTAGAAGTGGTTCTTCCAAGGATGACATGACTGGTCATCAGGATAAAATTGTGATTTTGTTTTTGCGTCCCATTCAACCAGTTTCCTGAGTTTCCTCAGTTTGCTGTGTACTTGCATATCTGTTCATGCTACTGCCATTACATTGCATGAAGTATGGTTTGCATGAAGGTTGGTTGCTGTAAAGTAAAGCAGCCACAGGTTCTGCTGGGATACATAATAGCAGCTCAGTCTATGAACAATTTGAAAATGGCAGAGTGAAATATCACTCAACTGGAAAATCTGAACGCTCCTCCAGCTGAGGAAGAACTAGAATTAGATTCCCCAATCGACAGCATGTTCCTGGAAAGAGGAACGTCTGGATTTTCATGACCTGGATGGATTCATACAACGCTACATAGAGCGGTTGTTAACTTTGTTTAGGCCGTGTACCCGATATCTAGTCACTTTGAAGTGCGAGCAGCAGGCCTGCTGCCTGTTTACCACCAAGCAGATGTTCTACCTTGTTTATTTCAAGCACCACTTCACAAAATGTCCAACCTGGCTGTGTGGGAATTTATCTCATCAGCCAGAGGAGGCCTAGATATTGTCATTGCTGTCAACATGCAGAGGAAAAAAGCCATGCTTCTCTTTGCCTTCTATCTCACCGGTTGGGTAGCTCCTTTGATGGTAAAAACAAATTTCCTCTGGAAGGAAAAACACATGCAGGGAAACAAAATAGTTTTTCTAAAGCCTAAAGCAGATTCAGTTCAGGTTTTCTCCTTTTGTCTTTGATATTAGAAAAAACAGAAACATGATGCTGATGAAGAGATTTTCTTTCTGAAGCAAGAAAAGTGACCTGTGGTCTTTCATAATTTATGCACAGCGAGTACCTCAATAAATAATATTCACCAGGAACAAAGCCAGGCTCGGCTTCAAGGTGTTTTTTGCTTTTTAATTTTGCCTTTACGCTGACGAGACCCTCATGTCTCAACGTTGACATGACAAGAAATGTGGAAAGAAATCCCTAAATCTCAGGCAGAGACGTGTAAATTTATGCTGCAGTTTCAGCATAATGTAACTGAGAACGTTTGAAGAACCCAACCTTAAGGTTCAGTGCAGCTGCGTGAGGAAGGGATCGCTAGTTTCTTCCTGGTTGAACACATTAGAATTACATGGACTTTTCACCAGCAGGCATCTGCATTTAGACATTTGTACGGAGGGGAAACGGCTTATTAACTAGAGGATATCTAGTTTGTAAAATACATATCTAGATAGTTCAGAGATGAATATGCAGTCAGGAAATAGTTAGCCTGATAGCTAAATATTAAGTTTGGAGCTAAATATTTATCTTGCTAATTATTTAGATTGAAAATGACATTTATAATGGAATAACCAAAATGGTGAAAATATGGCTTTGAAAAATGAGTCCCGACATTTTTACCCTCTTATGCCAAATAATTTCTGTTAACTTTACAAATGGCGCCCTACAGAATATTGTAATTTTAGCAACAAAGTTATTGAGTGTTAAGGTTCTGTTAAAGCAGCATCATTTCTACCTCAGCAGGCCTGTCATGGTGTTGCGTCGGAGCTGTTGCTGTGCTGCCTGATTGCAGTCAGGCGGACGGACCGACGACGTGATGCCTGCTCAGCCTTGAATGGCAGGACTGTGTGGTGATTTCAAGACAGAGAAACCAGAGAGAGAAACATGCGAGTCATATCAGGAAAAGCTGCTCCAGTTATCCGTCACCTGAATTCTGCATCTCCATCTTCAGATCCCCCCTCCATGTCACTCCTCCGTCCTCCAAGCTATCCATCATTTTCTGTCATCTCTACCTCCGTCTAATGCAGCTTTGTTAGACCACTAGGCACAGTCACTCCATCACTGTCAGACATTATCTGCAGCTCACAGTCAGTCTGAAGAAAACAAACCCACACTTTGACCTCCTACCTTATTTAAATATAAACAGTAATTGTTCCTAATCGTATCGCAGCACATAAGTATAGCTGCTTGTATGGAGCTTATTAGTAATGCTTACATTAACCAAACACAGCAGATACGGAAATTTTGTCAAACTTTTCCTTCATTTCCATCATTGCCTAAGAAAATGCAGTTATGAGTTAAACAAAGTAAACTTGGAAAGTTTAAATCCATAACATGTTTTGCTGCTCATGGTTGGGTCGGCTCCAAAATCAGCTACAAAAAGGAATATTAAACATCAGCATGTTTAGCTGATGTACTGTCACACAGAGTGATAACAGTATCCGTTTCCCTTCAGTCTGTTTGTTCTGAGCTGCTGTTAAATCCTCCCTCTGCTTGCAAACAAAAGCACTTTGCTGAGGATTAGTGTTAAATGGCTCTTTTCTGCTTCCCTGCAGACTTAATAGAAAGAGAATTAAACACCAGCTTGTGTCTAAACCGTTCTCAACCAAACTGGGTGAAAATGTCTCAATGTGTTTGTGAAACTACAGTTAATGGTTAGAGCGTCACCACTGGTCTGCAGGTCAGTGGACCGACGCCACTTTTCCATTAGAATCATTTTTAAGGATTATATTTCTGTGTGTTTCAACTACAAACTTGAATTTGTAACAGTTTAAATTTCTAGAAATTAAACTGATGTGTTTTTATGAAGCGTCAGCGGTTCTCCTGGACGGTGTGAAAACTGATGCATCAGTTGTTTTTTCTGTAGTTATCGTTTCCTGGAGCCGCGTAGCGCCGGCTCAACGCTCCGACCGTCGTCTCTCACCACTTCATGGGAGGCGTCCCGTCAACTTCACAGGTTTTTGAGTGGCGGCTGCAGCTGATGGTCATGTTTCCAGCAGGTGTGCTCCGTCAAATCAGGTGAGAAGCAGGAGAGAGTAAATACTCAGCTCAGCTCTTTGTTTTCATTTACGGTGCTTATAGCAACTATGTCTAACCGTCAATCAAGATTTTAAAAAACAAAAATTAGGCATCTTATCTGTGGAAAGTTGTGTGGAAGGAAAAATGTGGTACAAAAGTAGGTCCATATTTCAGGGTTTTTTTAAGAAACAGAATTTGGGATATTTATTATTTGTAAGAAAGAAAAAAGCAATTAAATGCATCACTGTTGGGCCTTTTAAGTGAATGACGGATTCTTATTAAAATGATTAACCCTTAAAGATGTTATGCTGCAGATTTGACATTAAAACATGTTGGTCACTTGGCCTTTCTGAAGCAAATTAAAAAAGTCTCCACATAAGTTTATTTTACATGCATACATCTATGATTCATTGTTCATCTAACAGATTTTTTTTTAGATTTGCTTTTGCTCTGGATTATTTCCAGATTGAAGTTTAATTCTGAAATCCTGTCTAATGAACTGAAGCTGCAGACGTGGATGTGAGCATCGCTGGGAACGTGACGTTTCTTGGATCAGATTTGATTGTGCTGCCGTCTTTCCCTCAGTCAAATGGCACCAGCTCTCCTCTCCCTCCCCCCCATAAGCCGCTCATTTAATCCACTCTTCACCTCTCCTCCCGTCATTCAGCCGCCTCTCCTGGACCTCCTCTGTCTCTTCTCTTGTCCGTCAGTCACCCGGCTGTCCTCAGCCTGTTGTCTTTGCTTCAGCTGTCTCCATCACTTCTGCATCAAAACCAACGCTGTCACGACCTGCAGCCTTCACAGCTCCGCTACTGTTACAAATCAGGAAACTCCCGATCGCATCAGAAGTGTTCAGTTACTGTGAGCAGCTGAAACTCTCCTGGCTGATTCCAGCAAAAAACAACAAAGACGTGAAAGTCAGCAGAAACTGATGCTACGCTACGGCTGCCGTTACTGGGGCCCGTTTGTAAAGTCGGTCAAATATTAACAGGAATATTTTAGTTTAGTTTATCTTTCAAATCATATTTTCACCATGTTATTGATTTATAAACATCACAGTTTCAAAGTAAGTATTTAGTGAGAGGTTCGGTCGTCGGACGAAGTGGGATCGTCCTGCATCTCCTTAAATCCCCAAAAGTTTGATGGGAGAAATGCTAATCAACACTAAAACTTTGTTCTGTCTTAACGATAAATACAAACTTAATATGATCACAGAGGAATTAAAAATGTATTACATCTTGGGTTTTTCCCGTCACAGTAAAGCTCAGTATATGTCAGTGTACTGGTTTCCATCAGTGAGTCTGAATCTGCCCCACTGGTTTCCATCTCATCCTGTCAGCAGCAGCAGAATCATTACATTTATTCTATTCGCTCATCGTTATTAATCACGTTTTCCTTCAGATATTTTCTGACTGTTAACTGAAGCTGCATCGGCTCGCTGCAGATGTGTGGGTGGATTTTCTTTCACGCTTAGTTTTGAGAGGCTGGATGAAACGTTGCACCATGATAACTTTTTAAAGAATCTGTAATCATTTGTGCTCCTGTTAGTGCATCTGTCATCACTGTGCAGAGGGTTTTTTGTAACATCTCTCAGCTGCTCATGCAGCTGTTTGGATGGTTTGCTGGTTCAGGTTTGGCCACATAAGGCACTTTTTACTATGAACTAATGCTACTATTATGGAAATGAACTCCTCCTTTTGGCCCTAATACGCCGCTCTACTTAATTCAGTAGATTAATTTTTGTATTTAAAGAAATAGATTTAAGAGGTTGGAAACAGTCCCTGTGCCCTCACAGATCGTACCGGGACAGAACCGGACCAGTTAGAGGCACTGTAGTGGAAAAGCCCCTACAGTTATTCTTCTCAATAATCTAACATAAGGCCGATGTTCCTGATGTCCAAATATGTAATCAATTTTCACAAATTATACAGCTGTAGTTCACATCATATTAGCTTTTAGCTGTTTGTAACAATATTCCTTCTTGTTGTAATGGTAGTCCGTCTAATTTTCACAACCATAACGAGTGTGATTGTTGGCTTTTTGTTTTAATATTTACTAATGCTGAATATTGCACGATTATTACAATGAAAATAGTTGATGGGTATGATAAAATGATCATGTCTGCTCTGTGCTGTGGAGCTCCAGGCCAAGCTGGAAATGTTATTGCCACATATAAAGAGTGCAGAATAAATATTCATAATACTCCAGACGAGACCGAATTAACCTCCCAGTGACCCAAAGACTTTAATATTGGAGGCCTTATTAATCCCACAATAAATGGAGATTTCAATATCTCCCCAAGCACTAAGCGTCCAGTCACAGCACCAAACCAAATTTATATATATTTTTAATTTATGGTGGAAAAAAATTAAACTTAAAGCCACTTTACCTTAATGGAATAAAAGAATTAAACATTTGTCTTGTGCTGACTTTGTAAAACCTGCAGCCTGTTTTTTATGAAAAATACTAACACTGATCACATATCAGTAAAAAATTATTCAGAAATACAACACCGAGTCAAAAAGACACCAGTTCAGTTTCTGTGTGAGGCTGTTAGAAAAGTGAGACCTCCAGAGTCGAGTCTGCTGTGCATCGCTTGGACAAGTCGTCCAGAGAGAAGCCAGTACAGCTAAACAGGGACAAATGTATCAACACGCGTCTCATTTATTTCTGTCCATCAATTCAGTTTGCAAAACAAACAGTTTTCTGGCTGAATCCTGATCTCCAGCCTCAACCCCAGGCTGCCCGTCGTTCCGGCTGCCAACTCAGACGGTTACTGACACGGTCGTCTCTCTGTGGGGGGGCAGCGCTTCAAACTGCCATAGATTTTATCACACAGCCATAAAAGAACGTTGTAATGTTACAGTTTAACATCATAACCCGTCACTTTGACTCCCGGAGCAGTTTTACCTCTCAAACTCAACTCCCTGCAGCTTTTATTTCATGACCTTTCCTAAAAACACATCAACATCTTTTTGATTTCAAAATATTTGTGACAGAAAATCTGGATTCTACATACCTACAAGTACTGAGGGGAGAAATCGTAAAGAGAAAACAAAAGAGGTGTCTCATTATCATTGGATGTTGTGATGGTAACCAGATTTTAGCAGATACACACATCCAGTATAACAAGATGGATGCAATGAACCTCGTTTTGTCGACTGAATGAGAAAAGACAGTAAATAAAAATTTAGCTGGTTTGACTGGATGACTCAATCACCTCCTAGAAAAATGACAAAAAAACACCACAGGTTATGAAAAACTATACGAGCCGTTACCTACAGGGCAGTTTGACTGAGACACTCAGGAATTATGAACAACAGGTTAGAGAATAAATGAGAAATAAGCTTGGCACTCCAGAACATCCATACGCAGGACTTAATATCGGGGAAAATTAGGCCATCTTGCCTTGACAAATCCCTGGAGACTGAGGCGACATATTAAAATCAGATCAAAACCTGGACAATATGGCAGAGAAATACTCCAGCAGAGCTCTGACCATTAAACGGCTTGGTCCCCCTGCTGGGCCTTCGTGCCTTTCATGATCGGCCATAATCAGCCTAAAACAGATCAGTCCAGAGACCAAGGACTGCAGAGAAACGGCAAGTCCAAGAATACAGAAGGACAAATGCAGCACATTGGGCACGCTATGAGGTGAGCAGCCGGACGTGTTGCTGCATTTATGAAACGTTGCATCAGAAAATAATCATCTTTGTAAGTCGCTGCTCCAGTTTTATCTGAATAGAAATGGTAAATCAGCGACAGCCTTAAATCATGACATTTCTTCCCATTACTTGTGTCTGGTAAGCTATTATTTTTGTGCATCACTACAAGCTAAAGCATGAGACCTCTATGAGCCACTGAATCTTATTTTCTTTCTTGCTTCTTCATCCCAGTCAACTGATTCTACTGGAGTCCAGAAAAATGTTTTAAAAAGTCCAAGTTCCTAATTTTACATCTACAGTTTTGCTAGCTTTGAAAACGGTGCACTTAGCTTCCTTTACATGAAATTTCTACTTGAATACTAAAGTTAATTTGCTTGGCTCTTTTGAAAACTTCAACATCTGTATTTTTGATTATCGACTGTTATTTCTTAAAAATGTCAGGTGTTTATTCATGTTTCCATTTTGAAATTCATGCATCAGTACCGTTTCTTCTCCTTATATTCCCCAAAGACAAAAGGAGCAATAAAATAGTCGAGAACAACCTTCCACTAAATGCTACGTTGCTGCAGCACGTAGTACTAGCAGATTATGATTTGTGTCTTTGGAGTTAGCACAACTAACTTTTGAGCTTCTGGTTCCCACCGAAGTTAAGCATATTCACAACCGAAGCCTTTTAATCACAGGTCAAACGTCGTCAAGGAAGAAGAGAAGTCCTGTTGATTTATACACAGTCACTTTGGATCATGTTTTTTAAACATCAAGTAAAGTTATTTTTTGTGATTTGTCATATGTATGTTAGTTTGGGGCGGTCAGTGAGAGAGTTTGTGGGAAAGTCGTAGAGCTTCAGTATCAAGGTGTAACATGCATAACTGAATGTTTTCTACACAACACTCACATTCCAGGGAACAGTAGTTGAGCTACTGAGGAGTTAACAGTGTGGATCAAAACAAATCTCAGATTCCCAACATTTCTCTGTTGGTTCTGTCAGCCACATATAAACACTCAGCATTACAGACAACATTAGGCGAATGGAGGTAAAACAGAGAAATGTCTGCCGTTAAAGGGACGTTATTTAAAGTAATAAACATGGATTTCTCTGGACAGAGAGAGACGAGGCTGGAAAATATAGAGAAGTATCTGATAGCAGCTGGGTCCAGAACATGTTGATGTAGGAGATTAACAGCTTGTTCTGTGTGTGTGTGTGTGTGTGTGCGCGTATGCGAGGCGGAGTGCCTCCTCTATAATTGATTATCTGCAGCTGGAAGGAGATTGAGAGTGACACATTGAGTTTTGACAGAAGCAGAAGTCATGATCACAGGACTGACATGAAAATGTGCAGCAGTTAATTGAAGGTGAATATTTATTTATGTTGCATGCTCTGTTTGCTTCATCAACATGGAGTCCACCCACACAGCATCCTTTAAATTTGTCATTATGTTGTCTGAGGACATGCCTGCTCCCACACACACACACACACACACACACACAAAACAATGAAATATGAGTGTTGACAGCCATTCTTCCAGTTTCATTTGCTCGTCTCCTCATGTCACTGGAACCTTGTGTAGTGTACCATACACATCTGAATGCTGGTGTGTAAATCTTCCCTGTGAACAAACTGCATCGCACCATGTGTACAATTTCTCTGTTGTGGTTTGTGTGAATGGGCGCACCTTTCAAACGCCTTTTAGCTGGCTCTGTTGGATTCCCAGCCTAATCTAAATATTGTATGTTTAGAGCAAAGTGAGGTTATATAATCACTGAGAATGCCATGTAAGATTAAGCCTGGGAGTGTGCTCTGCATCCATACAACTCTTGGAACTGTTTAAAGTGTAATGACCTGGAGAAACATTTGAGTCGTCTCCCGTTTGGAAAAGTGGGAACTATAATGGAAGTCCTGAAGCATGAGCTCCGCTGGGCCCATAAACAACTCAACCGCAGAACTGTGGATGTGCAGCATCTTCTTCTTTAAATGTGCAAAGACATTAAAAGGTCATGCAGCATCATATTTTAGAACCAGAAAACTTAAACATGTTTAAAGTCTGAAGAATAAATAAATCACGTTTTCTGCTCTAAGGGTTCGTTCAAACCAGCCTGTTTAGTCAACTTTAATTGTTCTCTAGTTCATTTGCCTTGAACAGAGATGACCAAGTCTAGTCCTCCAGATCTACCATCCTGCCAGCTCTTTACGTCTTCCTTCTCCAACACACCTGGATCAGACGGCCCATCAACATCTGGTTGCCAGTCGGTTTTGGTTTTAACAGTTTCTGAATATAATTTTAAAAAGTGCAAAGTTGGCAGCAGTGCTTCCCTCATCCTGACCACCACACCTCCTTGGTCTCCTTCGCTCAGGCCATACCTGACCACGCCCCTCTGTGTCTTGGCTCCGCCCACTTTGGTGGAAAATTTCCATATTTGTGTGGTTATGATTCCACAGGAGACAAAAAATAATATTGATCAAATTATGGTTCCTTAAAAATAATTTTTAACAGGTGGGGATTGATTCCAATTATCATAATAGTAATATTTTACAGCTCTTATGTAAAATATTTGAATATTTACAGAGATATCTATGTGTAAATATAAAATATGCATAAATATATTCATATATTTATAGATAAATATATGTATAAATGTATGTATACATAAATGTGCCAATATTTTACATAAGAACTGTCCCTCTATGCCATTCGAGGAAGAAATGTGTTTAAAATATTACCTTAAAATGTATTTAATGTGAAAGGAAATATTTTAATTGAAATTAAAATGGTTTAAAGCAGTGTGTGTGTGTACCAGGTTTTTATATACTTATGGGGACCTATTTCTGTCTGCAATGTGGGGTTATGGGGACCATTGCTCCTTGTGGGGACATTTTCTTGGTCCCCATGAGGGAAATTGTTGTTTTTGGGTTAATGGTTAGGTCTGTGATGGTTAGGATTAGGATTAGGATTATGGTAAGGGTTAGGTATGTGATGGTTAGGGTTAGGATTAGGATTATGGTAAGGGATAGGTATGTGATGGTTAGGGTTAGGATTAGGATTATGGTAAGGGTTAGATATGTGATGGTTAGGGTTAGGATTAGGA